>CAVNZK010000369.1:0-73479 GCA_963693345.1 Pieris melete | reverse complement strand
AAAAACACCATATTTTTGATGCCAATCGACATATTATAATAATAATTGTTCTTAAGCAAGATACTATTTTGAAAGAAAGGAATAACTTTAAAGTACTTTATCTTGATGTCGAATAGTCTTGGGACGTCCTGTATAAAGGTATGGAATGAGATATATACTCCTTATTAGTTATGTTTACCTAATATTTAGCATAGTATATAAACTAGTCTTTTATTTTTTTTAGTTTAGTTTTTTTTATTCCTATTTAGTCTTAATACTATATGTATTATGTATTTTTACACTTCTTGATTACGTTATCTAAATTAATACATTTTTTTCACAGTAGTTGCCTGGAAGAGTTCGCTCGAAAGCGATAAGTTGCCCTCCTTTTCATATAATTATGTTTAATTCTTATTACGTTAATGCAACGAAGACGTGTTAATAAAATAATAAATAAAAATAAAATAGTTCAAATCGATCCCCGACTCATTATTCTGGACTGAAAGCTATGACAAATATGTATATACATAGTATTTTACATATTATAGTCAATTATGTAGAGGCCACGATGCCCTGCATACGCACTTTCCACTTGTCGTAAACCGATTTATGTAATTCAATTAGGAGCGATTATATTTCAAGGAGATAACTATTTTTCTAAATTATCTTTCATTTCTTTTGTTAGATTTTATGTCTATAGTTATGAATACATGGAAAATCTCTTGAAGAGCCTTGAGTAGAATTGTTTCTGAAATACTTCAGTGATTCTAATATGTCTCAACAGGCTTATTTTTATTTAACTAAAAATAAATAAATAATCATAAATTTTTCAAAATTTTAAACACTTAATGCCCGTTATTACGCATTCGGTAGCTGACTGGAACAATAAGATTGGAGCCGATAGCAAATGATGACTCAACCGATACAACGCTTGTCTTAGAGTCAAGGACTGCATAATGATACGAAGAATGCAATGGAAGGTATATAATATTATGCGCGTAGACTTTTGACTTCCGAACCAATTTGACTTAGGGACAAGAAAAGAGCGTCCCAATTCTTAAAAGGCCGGCAACGCATTCGCGAGCCCTCTGGCATTGAGAGTCTCCATGGTGGGTGGTATCTCTTAAGTGAGCCTACTGCTCTTGCTATAATAAAAACTATTTTTATATGAGATGTTTAATGGCTTAGATGTCAAAGCACATTTCGGACACAGGTCCTTCGGTCCGAATTTCTTCTCGAAATAATTGTTCTGGGGGCATACATTTTATATCTCATTAAGTATTGTTTTAATACATTTTGGTTTACCATAAACAAAATAATAAATCCTTAACATTGTTGTAAAAGGAATCGCTTGTCTATTCCTAGTTTTCATAGACTATAGACATACAATGACAATCGTCAAACGTCTGTAGCATGTCGCGATCGAGATAGCAGTGAAAGCAAATAGTACCGCGCATAATAGCATTCTCGGCATATTTCGTCTGATACGATTTATAAGGTATTGTCTTAAGAGAGATCTAGAACTGAAAATTTCTCTTTGAGTAAAAATGAATATTCACTCATAGACTTTGTGCCCAGAACTTCCGGGCACGAAGAAGCAATACACAGAAACAGAAACCATAAAGAAGACTGAAGAACGTAAAATTAATTAAGGTACCTTTTATATAAACAGCTTCAGGGACGAATAAAAACTAACTCGAAATTAACACAAAACACAAATAGTCCATATTATTAATTAAATACCTTTATTAATTAAATATAAAAAATAATGAATATTTTCAGACGATTCGATTTATAAAGATTTAAACATACACGTTAGTCTTAAGTTAGGCTAGATAAAAAAAGTTATATTTGCCGGCGAAGCGATTTAGGTTCAATTTATCATAATATGATTTCGAGGAAACAAACCGAAACTGGACCGTTAATTTCATTTGGTTTAAATTAGAAATCCCATTCAATTTAGGTTGTCAATGAGCTCGCAACAGGTCATGGTAGGCCTCCAGATCTGTCTCTCGTTACATACACAATTGCTTTAAAACTACTCGTAAATACAGTGTGGAGTAGGCATTTATCGTTACAATCGTACAAGATGATTACAATACTGCAAGATAAACCGGTCACTATCAGTTGGTGCATATCGCTCAATGTCGCCGATACGAATTGATGAATATCCAATGGATTTGGAAATTCCTAGCAATTTTTGTATATGTCTCATTCGCACTTGTTTGTTTTGCGGCTTGCCGTCCTGCTTCCGCGGGGACAGCGAGAGGTCTAAATAATAATAATTTCTAATTACTTTATTCAAAAGTAATTCAAAGTCTGTTCGTGACATTCTAGTAAAGTTTTGAATAATATATCATCTAATTCTTTACACAATGAAAATTGCGGCCTCCTTGCCAAAAACGATCGAACCCAGATACGCCTATTCCTTTTCTTTCTTTTTTGTTTTTGATTAATATAAAAAAGCGCTACAAGCCGACGCAGCAAGAACAATGTCGTCCATAGCGAGCGAATACTGAAATGCTCGTGTAGGACAATATTGCCTAGTTGATGAAGTTGCGCCATGTCGCTCAATACTGTATTGCGGAGTATTGATGCTTGTTGCCGTTGCCGTAAATTGCTTGATGCAGTCGTGACGTCATAGTTGACGAGTATTGACTGGAATTGAGCAATTTTAGTTGCCCTTTACGAAGAAATATTTTCATATTGAGACATCAACGACATACTTAAATGTAATTGTTTTTATAATCAGCATACAAAACTAACCTTTTGACGTGCCGAAATTTCTAAGAAAGACACCTGAGGTCATAACCAGCCGTCTCGCCTTTGTTATTGATAATTGCATTACACGTGTGCCAAAAAAGTTAAATTTGGTCTCAGTTACTAAACGCAACACCGTCACCTATTGTGTATTATCAGTCGTAAACAAACTTTGAAACTGTCAAGATGGCCAGTAAAAAATATATGTACGATAAATAGAAAGATTACACGACTCTTACTTATCATTTGGGTGGAGCGTTTACGATGATACAATACATAGTATTATTTAATGTGAATATTTTTTATATGCTGAGACATGCAGATCCGTCAGAATGTATTCTTTTTTTTTCTTTTTTCTATACAATAAAACGCTTCTTTTCATTACTTTCACACTTGTAATTTGTTGTATGACGCCTTAATGCGCCCGAGTAATGCGTACGCCAACTCGCGCGAGTTAAGAGTACCAACCCTACTAATATATGCTTTGCTAGCACTAAGCCGAATGTAGGTCGTGCGTCAGCAACGACCAATACTTACTAAGTAAATCTGAATGTATAAATGCATGAAGAAATAGATATTAAGTTGATTATTGTTTAGTTCTTAATTAAGTGCTGTCACTCTGTTGATTTAAATAAATTATTTTTAAACCAAAAGTCCGTTGCCGTTCCTTTACTCGCGCGTGCGTTTTGTTTGTATGTGTGTGTGTGTTTTCCATTATTAATGTACAGAATTGTATATTTCCATAATATAAATGTGTATGTGTGAGTGAGAGAATCCTGTTTCAGAAGGTTAACACAGTTATTGTATTTTCAGTGACAATGCAAGACGCCCTGCCATTGGCTGATCAGCCCCAACTATTGCAACCCAACGCTAGGCGCGAAGAACTCTTTGGAATGCCGCGACAACCCGTCACTGTGCCGCCCTCTGGTGATGGACCACCGGGGACTAATAACCCATTTGAAGGTAAGGCACTTTTCTTAAACATATAATTCATAGTCTATCAAAAAGCGAGTCTACTCCTCCCTCAAAGGCCGGCAACGCACCCACTAAAAATGGGTGTCTATGGGCTGCGTAGACTGCCCTTTTTGGTCGTCCCGCAAGCTCGTTTGCCCCCCCCTATAAAAAAAAAAATCATTATTGATTTCAAAAATGAGTTTATCAATATCCCTTCTCTATCCCTATATATATAAAATTCTCGTGTCACAATGTTCGTTCCCATACTCCTCCGAAACAGCTCGACAGATTCGTATGAAATTTTGTTTGCATATTCTGTAAGTCTGAGAATCGACTACTTCAAACCCTTAAGTGATACGGAGTGTCCTCACCAAAAATTTTTTTTGTTTTTATTTTTTTATGATACAACATACAGAAATACAACCCTTAATTGTCACCCTTCTACGATCAACCCCTATTTGTTATATCAAAAAAAATAAAAAAATAATTTGGGGACTACCCTTAACATTTAGGGGGATGAAAAATAGATGTTGTCCGATTCTCAGACATACCCAATATGCATACAAAATTTCATGAGAATCGGTCAAGCCGTTTCGGAGGAGTTTTACTACAAACACCGCGACACGAGAATTTTATATATTAGATAATTATATGATGATGGACTTGGGCTTCCAAATTTATTTACTGTATGTTTGCCCATAATTTACACTAAAGTTAAATCGAGATGATTTTTCAATTGAGGGGACAGTTCAAGTATTATCAAAATTGGCTTATTCTAGTGGGGAGGGTTTTATACCTTATTGCAGGAAATAAACGCGTTTAAATCCTGTAAAAATATATATATATTTTTTTTTTTATATTTATGGCTCTGGCACGATTTGTGCATTAGCCAGCGTCAAGTATAGGATTTTTTATAATTCGTGCTTGCCTTAGAAATTCGACCGTGTCCTCCATGTACGGTAAGCACTCGCCCGGTACCGCACAACCCTCCCAAAGGCCGAGAACAAATTTAAATTAAATTAAAACTTGCCCTCGAACCGGGAATCGAACCCGGTACCCCTCACCTAGCTGCCACTTAATAAGACCGCTAGGCTATGAGGCCCCCTATTTTATATTTATTTGTTGTTATGATTGACGAAACATGTATTCCAGTTGTGCCTCGTCGCCTAGGGCTCTCCAGCCGAGGCCCGGAACGTGGAGCTTCGCCTCCAGCCCGTCCCGCTTCGGCCCCTCCTGCGCATACGCACACGCACATACTGTCCAGAGACGAACCACAGGTACTTAATATATTATTTTATTTGAAACTTTTAATAAAATCAAAGATGGTTATATAACATGAAAATAGTTTTAGAAAACAGACTGTCATACCTGAGGTCGTAGGTTCGATCCCCGGCTGCACCAATGGACTTCCTTTCTATGTGCGCATTTAACATTTGCTCGAACGGTGAAGGAAAACATCGTGAGGAAACCGACATGTCTTAGACCCAAAAAGTCGTCGGCGTGTGTCAGGCACTGGAGGCTGATCACTTACTTGCCTATTAGATTTTAAAATTATCATGAAAGAGATTCAGAAATCTGAGGCACAGACCTAAAGAGGTTGTAGCGCCACTGATTTATTTTTTAATTAAATTAATACACTTTACGCCGTTTTTTTTTTTTTCAATATAAAACATGCTACTTTAAATCTAATCTTGTATCATAGACATGTAAACATGAAATCATGTTACGAAGGAAAAAACATTTATTATTATATAATTTCGGTCCTTCAAGAAACGTACGCCAATTATACTCCAATTATTAAAATGCCGGTATCACACTCGCGAGCCCTCCGACATGGAAAGTGTCAACTTAACATCAGTTGAGCCTCCTGCTCGTTTCATAAAAAAATATTTAGGAAAACATTTCTTGTGTAATTTGAAGTAAAAAGCAACCACCTGAGTTGATTATAAAAACAATACGATAGTGAAACTGTATGGGAATGGTTTGTGAGGCAGTATTCAGTTCTTTTTTTTTAAATATATTTTTTAATATCTTAGGATCTATCGTGTGCCAAAGATACAGCGTTAAAAATGGATATGGATACGGACGGGGAATATATATCGGATTCTGACTCTAATGAAGCTAGACAAATTACAAGGAAAAAACATCATCGGTATGTATATTGCATTCATGATTGAAACGTTTTACGATATTTCAACGCGGGCAATATTATATATGCGCAGTGGCAGTAGTTTTGTGCGTGTGCGCATTTAAATTTAACACTCGCTGATTAAAGGAAAACATAGTGGGGAAACCGCCTTAGACCCAAAAATGTGTCAAGCAATGTTAATCACCTACTTGCCTATTAGAAAAAAACTCGTACTTTACACCACATAATGGTAACTTTTAGGTATAAAGAGTCACTAGGTGGTCACGAAACGTTTTACTGTACTTGGGTACAGAAAAACGTTACGGCGCGTTACATGGGAGGGGGGAAGTGAAGAATCTCCAAAAATTGCGCGACGTAATAATTAAACGCTTGAGCTATGTCGACGGTTTCTACCCGTTCTTGAAGAAAATTGCGCACAATTTTTTTTTATTACCTCTTCACCAAGTTGTACTTTGAATGTCCTTTGACACGTCCGTGCGTCCTCGTCTCTTCGTCTGCTTTTTATTAACCTTAAGATGAATTAGAAATGAAATTTTGTAGAATAACATATTTAAATAACCTATGGAAATTTACGTTCTTAGGTATATTACAGTGTATTTAAGTGTATGACGTACTTTATATAATTGTGTAAATTAATACACGTGAAGTGAATTCTGGCAATTTTGAAGTGAAACTTCTTTATCGCGGTTGGAAAAAAATTTAGTGTAACATTTTTCGGTTACGCGTCACATGTTTCGGTTACGCGTCACATTTGACCGTTACGCGCGTCTTTTTCTTGTCCCTACCACGATTGATTCGAAGAGATTCTAAACCATTAATAACAAAACAAAAATTTATAATAACTATAACAATGATACAAAAAATTCTATTACAATTTATGAAATTCTGTAATAATCTTAGTGGTAATAAGGTAAAATGAAGTAATTGTATTACATATTTGTATTTGTTAAATGAAACGAGTATTTTATTAATCACTGTTAATTATATTTTAATGTTAACCAGACAAAGGCGAAAAAGGAAGTAAGCTTATATATTACACAGAGCAAAATCATAGAAACCAGATATATCATAGACAATAAGTAATGTATTCTATAATAATTGCTGAAGGCACCAAATTTACATTCCATAGACTAACAGTATTCAAGTCTGTGATATTAAAAGCCTTTTGTTAAACTTTATCTAATTTAACTTTATTTAACCAATTTCTGTAAAGTTAGTTGCATATAGATAATTTTTCGAAAAATAGGGTCATAAAGAAGTTTCACTTCTAACGTGTGTACACTAGTACACGCACATTTTTTTTTATAAATTTTTGATGCATTGTTTAAAACCTTGTACACGGCCAAACAATAAGAAGTTGTCGAAGATTTTTAAATTAAATAAACTTACAAATGTGTGTGACCTCTATCAACTGACTCTTCCATTTTTATAACTATACTGTGCTTGTGTGTGTAATAAAATTGAATAAATACAGGCACCCACACATGTCCAGTAGCAATCAAATGCACGACTCGAACTCGTCAAGCTCAGAGTTCCATACGCTAGTGAATACGGCTTGCTCCATCATGGAAGGACCGCATCAACAGGGGCTTAGCATTTCACCATCTCCAGGGGGTCTAGCCAAGATGGCTTAACGGTAGTGTATGTAGAAAGTCGAAAACTAAATTTGTATGAAAATGACAGCTCGTGTCGAGAGTCGGTAGCCTAGGGCCTAAAGGCGTGAGTCGGGATACAATAAGCGACGCCATGACAGTGCTACGAAAAGACACACATTAACGCTTACGCTATTCGGTAGCCAACGGCCAATTAATGTTTCGGCAGTGTAGAAAAAACGGCGTTTCTCCGCCATGTTTTAGCGTGATCTCAAAAGCTGCTGTTTGCAATATTTCAGTACAACTATTGCCATCTTTAATGGCTACCGTTTTAAAAACATGTCATATTTTGGACGTTTTAACGAAATGGTTTTAATTTGTTATCTGTCTTTTTTAACGTTCTCGTGTAATTATAATAATTTAAACTAGAGTTAATATTTTTAAGTTAAGAGTTTTAGTTTTTCTATGAATCAACGCGAGGATAACATAATAGACACAGATAAATATGAAAATATCAAGAAAATCAGCAAATTAGTAGAGGTAAATCCTAGTTATATTGGATATCTTTTATTTATATTGCATGTAAGCTAATGAAATTGTTCTTTAATTTGAAAAATACATATACCATTTAATATTGCATATATTATGTAATCACAAAGTAAAATGATTGTATATTTTATTTGTATATTTCAGATGAGAAAGCAGCCACTAATAAACATAATTAGAAGTTCTAAATATATTTTATTGTAATTATAATAGAAGCTTATGATATAATATTGATTTAAATTAATCAAATAAAGTGGATTTTTACTTCATGAACTTTGGAAATATAAAATATAGTGAGCAATACTAAGTACTTAATGGTAAGCAGATTTTTTTAAAATTATTTACTAAGTTAATATACTAGAGAAGTCATTATAATATTGTTAATTAATGAGAAGTTTTAATTCAAGTCCCTTGGGAGTTACTGACATTGTTTGGTTATTAAAAACTTTAATTGACAATAAGCAGCAAAGTGACAAATTAAGTATGTTTTTAAGTTTAGAATTAAGTAAAGACTTTTAATATTAAAGTTACCTATTGATCAAAGTACTAACTAAAATATTTTATTTTCAGAAAAAGAGAAGCTAATAAGACAACTAAAAGTATTAAAAAAACCACAAATGGACAAGTTTTATTAAAGTCTTATCTTTTAATTAATTAAAGTGTTATATTATTTACCTGAAAATTAATTTGATAATGGGGAATGAAGCATTTTATGAATAATGTAAAAAATAAGACAAATGGAGTATGAAATAATGGTTGGTTAAGTAACATTACCTCAAGAACAGGAAACAATAACTGAAACTATGTTCTTCCACATTTTATCTTAATAAGTTCAGCAGTTTGAATGTTAATGAGATATTATTATAAACAAACTGCATTTGTAGATTTTGGGAAGAATTATATCTATTATATACAATAACTATTATTATTTACAATTGTTGTGTTAAGGAAACAATCACTATGTTTTTAATCGCCCAGGATGTATTCATAGTAACTGTAGGTATCATAGTAATTTTATGAAATCATCACAACATCTAACGTTAGGGTTTATGAATTGAAATTTTTTTTGTGTATAACAGCACACAAACAAGATATTAAAATTGCTGCAAATTAACACTTACATTAGTTAATTATCTACATATATGAATACATCTACATCAGGTAGTGATGTATTTAATTTGGTGCACCTGCGTGTGTTCAGTAGTAATGTCTGTATTGTTTAATAAGTTGTTACATATGGTTATTTTTCTATGTAGACTGCATTATGTTAAGGAAGATATTTGGTGCCTTATTTTAATAAAAAATAACCATAAATGAAACATTTTTATTTTGCTACCTGTTTGTTTAATATTCCTAACTTATAGTAGGTATGGGTCATTCATATATGCATTATCTGTATATTCTTGTAAAATAAACTCATATTGTGAACCACTTTAATGGCTTTTCCTACAAAAGAAGACATAGGTAAATTACCAAAAATAAAACTGACGAATACATAACATACAATGTTTATTCATTTCTTACTTAAACAGATTTTGCATTTACATATTAACTAGTAGCAAATCACTGATATAACCAAAAGTTAATTGACATAAATATTAACTTATAATCAGCATCAAACTTAAATTTATATATATTATATTTAAGATGTTGGAGCATCAATATGGAATCAAAGGTTGATTAAGGGTTATTATTTCATACCAGACTAAGTTTCTATTTTATAATTTTTATTAATCCCTCTTTTCATTTCATTGAGTACTTGCTGTTTTTCAATTCTCACTTTCTAAAAGTATAAATATATTATAAACAATCAACTTTTATGACTCTAACTTAAACTGAAATTGTTTGTTGGATATAAACAGAGATAATTCCAACTAGTAGCAAATCACTAATAAAATCTACACTTATATATAAA
This sequence comes from Pieris melete, assembly GCA_963693345.1. NCBI lineage: Eukaryota > Metazoa > Arthropoda > Insecta > Lepidoptera > Pieridae > Pieris > Pieris melete. The sequence continues at coordinate 63,584 of CAVNZK010000369.1, read as the reverse complement.
TCTGCTTTCAAATTGACATTAAAAATGTTCAAGCACAAACACCAAACCTAATTAAAGCTTAAATCAAACTCTAATTTAAGTGTTCACACTAGTCTACGTTTTTTTTCTATTGTTTTTTAATTCCTTGGACTTTATCAACTTCTAGTCAACCTTATTTTCACTCTTTATTTATCAATCCACAGTACTATTTCTATTGTTTCTTCTAAGCGGTAACAAAATATGTTGCTTCTTCATTTTGTAGATTAGTTGTGAGGTCAAATCCTAAAAATATCAAAGTATGAGTACTACTAATTATTATATATCGCGATTATGCAATTTCAAAATATTGTATTTATTTGTAGCCTTAAATTTCTGAGAAAACATGAAACAAACCATAATTAATTTAAACATGCAATTAAAATTCATATATTCACTTTGCACCTTCCGTAAATTCCACTTAAATCGAAAATTGTTCCGACCTTGCTGACATTCTAATGTCCCTTTTGTAGCTTCCAATTGCAAATTTACAATAATATTGTAAAGTTTTAACTTTTATTTGTTTATAAAAGTGACATTAGGAATACATTTAATCCAGAGACAATATGACGGAATAAGGTGCTACGAACAGCAGCTCGCATCTACGCTGTCGACTTTGCGGTAATGTATCGACATGTCTCTTGGCTACGAACGAAGCGTTTTCGACAGTACAATTACGCAAAAGCGGTAGTGTATGTAGAATACTTTTCGACACCAATATGGCAAGACCCCCAGGTATACATAGATTGATATACTTTACATATAACGTTACTTCTGGTCCAGGATTCGATTCCCGATGTCTCAGGGTCGGTCGATAGATAGTAGTTCCTCAATATTGTAGAAATTATCAACGAAACACTCTGTGAAATGTAGAAATAACAAATTATGAGAAAGATAATGTATGTTTGTAACATAAACTACTAAACCGATTTTGATGAAACTTTGTTTATTCAATAATATGGAATTATTCTGATTTAAATTATGATCATATCAAATTTAAAAAAAAATCACATACAGTTCAAATTGATAGCCTCATTTTTTGAAGTCGGTTTACAAGACTCCTTGCAGAAAATGTGTATGTATACTAAAGTTGAATTTAATATTTTGTAGGTCCAAGTGGTCTCAACACAGCGCAAGAGCCGCGCGCCTCTTCATCAAGAAGTCCCGGAAAATCCGTTATTGTACGTGCTGTAAGTCACTCCACTTATTTGGGGGACTTTTTCTAAACAAAATTACTCCCGACCTCTTCAATTGGCACTAACTTCTTACTATACCTGTGTATACCGGGATATCAGGGTATATATACCCGGATATCCGGGTATATATACTCGGGTATCCGGGTACCAATACCCTCGAGAATTAAGCCTGACGTCTCGTTCTCGCCAACGAACATTTCTCTATACGCCATTTTACGTATGCTGAAGGGAAACATCGTGAGGAAACTCTTTAAACCAAAAATAAAAGTGTGAGAGACACGGCTGATCACCGATTTGTCTATTAAGAAACAGTTATAGAAATCTCAAGTCAGGAGTCTAGTTTTGATGGTACATAACAGAAATCTTTATAATATTTTTTGGCTTTTTTTATTACTGCATCAAACGGATGCGTTACTGGCCTTTGTTAATCGTGAAAGAGTTTGTAGTTCCAATTTAATACGTGACTCATACTTAGCACTGAATCTCAATTTTAAACTTAAGTCAAATTTAGATGCCAACTATTTTTATTTGTACCGTATATTATACATACAAAGTTAACGAGCGCGTACGTTTACGTGAACTTGATCAGAATTTTTTATAGAAATATCTATTTTCCAAGTAACTATTTTTAACTTTTTAATTTTCTTATTTTGCCTAAGCCTGAACTCGCGATTTAAATTAGTTAAAAGAGAGTCTCAATGAAACTTTTCATAATAAAATACAACTCTCCAAAGAGAATTAAAATTATATATAGGCATAATTTCTAAAACTCTTTCGTCCCTTTCTCTCTTATTGTGTTTAATCCTGTGACAAAAAGAGACTGATATGTATATAAATCATAAACTGTTTGTATGTGGAAAGAAATATTACATTGTGATAAACCGACCAAAGTGACCTAACACGGAGTTGTACTGTAACTTGAGTACAAAATATTTCAGAGCCGCGAACGTCAAGGTGAATTGTTGAGTGTGGCCGATTCGCTGGAATCGCAAGAGATCTCTGCGCACGTGACAGTTGAAACTACTGGCTTACCCCCACCGCCGCCATTGCCGCAGCCAAATGCACCAGCGCAGCCGTTAGTATACATTTTTTGATACATTTTTGAAGTGAAACTTCTTTATCGGGGTTGGAAAAAAATGTAGTGGAACATTTTTTCGTTACGCGTCACATTTTTCCGTTACGCGCCATCTTTTGAAGTGAAACTTCTTTATCGACGTATGGGAGAAATTTTGTAGCAGGTTATGCGCCATGTTGCTTTTTGAAGTCAAACTTCTTTATCGGCGTTGGAAAAAAAATTACACACGTTTGTCACATTTTTCGGTTACGCGCCATCTTTTTCTTGTCCCTACCACGGTTGATCCGAAGAGATTCGAAGCCATTAGTAATAAAAATATATAATAACGATAACAATTATAGTAATACTAATAATTCTATTACAATTAATGAAATTCTGTAATAATCTTAGTACTACATAGTAGTACAGTAATAAGTTAAAATGAAATAATTGTATTTGTATTCATGTCTATGATAATAAAAGCCTTTTGTTAAACTTTATTTAACCAATTTTTAACAAATTAGTTGCATATAGTAGATCATTTTTCGAAAAATAAGGTCATAAAGAAGTTTCACTTCTTACGTGTGTACACCTAGTACACGCACACATTTTTTTTATATCTAACTAGCAAACTATTGGTTTGTAGTACATGCTATGTATCAGAGATGGCGCTGTATGTGAAAAAAGCTTTTTATCTTAAAATTTAAAATTGATTATTAGTGTAGTGTTATACTCTTGTTTAGTTATTTAATTTTCATCAAATTGCAGACATAACTTTTACAATTAAAGTCTATTTTACAATGACTATGATAATAATATTATTTTTTTATAATATAATGGTAAAAGATTTTATTTATTTATTTAAATTATTTTACACTTCGTTACATTTTACATAACAAATAACATAATACATAAAAATTATAAGGGATGCAACGGGCGGCTTTATCGCTAACAAGCGATCTCTTCCAGACAACCATTATCTAAATAATCTATAATAATAAAAAAAAAAACAAATTAATAAAACAAACTAGAAAAAAGAACTAATCTCACGGATTCGTGAATTGCTATGCAATAGCGAATAATAAGAAATACAAGAATTACAAAAGTCAAAGCAAATTTTATTTACATATGCTAAGAATATGATGCTATTTACTCAATTTCATAAAAATATCTTCATTTTCATGCTCAGGCGCGCGTGTCCATCCCTCGGTGCGTCAGTATCGCACGACCTGTTATTGGGCAGATGGCGTCTGTCGCTTGACCTGTTCGGACGTGTGTTCACTGAAGATGTGGGATTGGAACCGGGATCCGTGGTATCTGAACTCGGTGGATTCCCCGTCAAGGAGGTGAAGTTCCGAAGAGATATGGAGAAGTTGAGGACATCAGCGCAGAAGGATTTGACACTGCATAAGGTGAGTGGCATTATTGCGATAGAAGTTGTAAGAGCGTGTTTAGGACCTTCAGAAATTACTTTGTTCTTAAGTATAGGATTTTTTATAATTCGTGCTTGTCTTTAGAAATTCTACCGTGTCCTCCATGTACGGTTTAGGCACTCGCCCGGTACCGCACAACCCTCCCAAAGGCCGAGAAATTTTTAAATTAAATTAAAACTTGCCCTCGAACCGGGAATCGAACCCGGTACCCCTCACCTAGCTGCCACTTAAAAAGACTGCTAGGCTATGAGGCCCCACAGAATTTACTTTGTTCTTGTTGAAAACAATATTCTTGATGACATTGCTTTATAGTCGACGCATTATGAACTGAGGTAATATTTATATGTCTGTCTCGCTCGCACTTACAGGTCTTATGGAGAGGTGTAGTGATGTGCGTAAGAATTGTAGAGATGCTTATCGATAACGGGATAGGTACTCAACTCAAACTCAAAATATCTTTATTCATATAGGTAAACAAGTACACTTGAACGTCAAAAAAAAAGTTAAATTAATAGTTAATTTACATTTACTACCCGTTCGCAAGTCAAGGGCGTAGAGCGGGCAAGAAACTTTCCGCCACTCTTTTTAATCGCCAAGTTTTGAGTCATACAAATTGTTTGAACTGAGGCAAATCAATTCCAAGGATTAGGATCAGTTAATTATTCGTCAAATTTATAAAAAGCTTTATTGATTAATTTACGTTTGACGAGGGCTTTGATCAATTGTACCTACCTCAGTTCATAATGCGTCGACTATAGTCAATGATAAATTATTTACTAAGGATAACCGTATACAGTAGTATTATCAAATGGTTTAGCTGGTGGGTGGTTGGTCCGTATTTTATAATTAGTTTTTTTTTGTCTAAATTATGTATCTGAGAATCGCTTATAAGTCTGACGGCTATAATTCTTGCTCTGCGATCCAAATGTCTTTTGGTCCTCCGAACCGGAATTATAATAATTGATTTATAGACTGGCTATCTAGAGTTTCTCGGTTGAGATCCATATTGTAGAATCAATGTTTAATCTAGTTTTAAGAGCTTGACAGTCTAGTATTGTACATAAAAACGCAATACGGGCCCATAATTGTTGTGTTTTAAGTATTTTTTTCTCTTTCAGATGGAACGCGAACGTACGAAATTACTTCAACAAACGTTCGCGGAACTAAATAGTGCGTTTGCGGGACAGAATCGTTGAGCTCTCGGCGCTTTACCGCAACTCACGGTGAATAGAGTCAAGGTCACATTTAGAGATGAACCTGGAGAAGGCAGTGGTGTTGCCAGGTCTTTCTATACGAGTGTAGCTGAGGTGAGTAAAGTTTTAGCAGGTTTTAGGTAAAAAAACAAGTAAACACAAATTATTGGATGATTAAAAAATATTATAAAATTTACAACCTCAATGATCATACTCAAATTTTTAAGTCGGTTAAAAAAGCTTCAATTTTTTCGAAAGTAAGTGAGTCTTACCTTGTACCTTATAATTATTAAATGGATTAACTGATCTGTTAAAATACTAGCCTCAAGCTCTTTATTAGTAATTATGTACTTTTGGCTCCAAAAAATATTTTAAATCTGTATTTAAGTTGGTTTGTGGTATCTATTAAAAATATGTTATCACTACATAGTATAAAACAAAGTAGCTTTCTCTGTCTCTATGTATGCTTAAATCTTTAAAACTACGCAACGGATTTTGATGCGTTTTTGAAGTTATACTTCTTTAGGCGCGTTATGAAAAATTTATGAGAGTGAAATGTTACGATGCGCGCGAGTTAAGAGTACCAACCCTACTAATATATGCTTTGCTAGCACTAAGCCGAATGTAGGTCGTGCGTCAGCAACGACCAATACTTACTAAGTAAATCTGAATGTATAAATGCATGAAGAAATAGATATTAAGTTGATTATTGTTTAGTTTCTTTAAAGGTATTTCTTTACTGAAAAGGGTTCCCAAATCTTAAACATAATGAATTGGTGTCAAATAAATAAATAAATACATCTTTCTAATTAATTATAACTGTTTTATAGGCTCTTCTAGCAAATGAGAAGTTACCGCCGTTTGAGCCCAAAGCAGGCAACGTGACCAATAATAGCGCTGCGAACGGAACTTCTGGTTCCGCGGGTGGCGCTGCTAGTGGGGCTAGCACTAATAGTGGAGCTCGGTAAGTTATTTTATTATAATTAGAAATGTTTTGATAATACATAGTTATGATTTATTTTTTTCCAACAATGACATGATTCGTGATTTAAAGCGATATTAGTGAATAAAATCGAATTTTACTTCAGTGTATTTTATTTTAAATAACTTGAGGAAATTTGTAAAAAGCAGTGTTGGCCTACTGGCTTCAGTGTGCGACTCTCATCCCTGAGGTCGTAGGTTCGATCCCTGGCTGTGCACCAATGGACTTTCTTTCTATGTGCGCATTTAATATTCGGAAAGGTGAAGGAAAACATCGTGAGGAAACCGACATGTCTTAGACCCAAACAGTCGACGGCGTGTGTCAGGCACCGGAGGCTGATCACCTACTTACCTGTTTGTTGACAAATGATCATGAAACAGATTCAGAAATCTGAGACCCAGACCTAAAATGATTGTAGCGCCTAATTTTTTAATTTATAAATTAGTCAGCTAAGTAAATTAGCTTAATAAGTTAAGTTGTATTTTTGTTTTATTTACTAACCATATTTTGCAAAATTAATCTGAATTTATTCTTAAGTATTTTTATAGTATATAAATATATATTATTATCAATAATAGACACCAAAAAATACTAGCCAAACCTTATTTTAACCCTCCAGGAGTAGTAGTGGTGCAAGTCGTGCACGGACGAAAGACACGGCCAGGCGTGGAGCAGCCAGACCAGCTTCCAGGCCTTCGTCACGCGAACCTAGGAGGGTGCTCAGCGTTGATGCACGGCCTTATTCGCCACAGGTATTTAACAGTTATGACGTCATCACGGCTTTGTGATCATTTCTGGCTTATAATAGATTTGCTATTTAATAAAGCAATCATTGTTCTGTGGTGATAGGCACGTTTACTTGATTTAAAAAAGTGCGTGCGTACAAAGTACACATGTGAGAAGTGAAACTTCTTTGCCAAACTAATTTTTAAGTCTTTTTCATATTTATACAAATCCAAAACTTTAGATTTCCGAGACTTAAGGGAGGGAAAAAGGAAGATATGTTAGGAATTTAACTGTCATTGAAATATTAAACTGTCGAAAATTAATACAAATTATAAATTTAATTTTTTAATTTATTTCTTCGATGATAAAAACATGTGGCATTTTAATTTACAATTCGTTTTAATTTGAGATTTCAATAAATTATTTTGCATAAAATATTTCATAAATTAAGAAGTTTAAAGAAGCCTAAAGAAGTTTTATTTCAAAAAATATCCATTACAGTAATGTTTGCCCTACACCCCATTATGTCGTTATAGAATATATATCGTATGAGTTTTTTTGTGTTTGTTAAATGTGAAAATGTTAAATCTCTTAAATAATCCGGCTCGAAGGACCACAATGTGTAAAAGAAGTTTATGACTAATGTATTTCAGGGTGCTCCTGGGGGTGAGAGCGCGGGCTACAGCGGCGAAAGATCTAGCGGACACAACGAACACCTCACCGTACATCAGGCTCAGTTAGGCGAGAGACTGTATCCAAAGGTAAGGTTTTGCTCTAATATATTTAATTACTATAAAGTGTTAGTGGTAAATCTGCTTACGTAATACTTGAACGGGGCCCCAAGTAGGTGATCGATCAGTCTTGTCCTGTGATTGGAGATGTGCCGGGTTCCTAACAATTTGTAACCGTCGCGTAGGAGCAAAAGTTTATTGCACACATAGATAGAAAAATCTATTGCTAATGAATAAAGCCTCAAGGCCAACACTGATCTATAAAAATAATAGATTTGTAATTAATTGTGTGTCAAAAACGTTTTGGATTTGATTAACCGAAGTCACGCTTAGTAGTAACTCTCTACTCTGAATCAAATACTATGACTCCCGTTTGTATCACTGTATCATACGTTTTTGACATAGGGAGTGTTCAAGTATTACGTAACGAATTTTGGGGGGGTGGGGGGGGCGTTTCTTTTGTAAAACGTTACGATGCGGGGCGGGGATTGAATTACACCACACCACACCACAATACTTTACACCACATAATGTTTACTTAACATTACATAACTTTTAGGTATAAAGAGTCTCTAGGTGGTCACAAAACGTTTTACTATACTTGAGTACAGAAAAACGTTTTGGCGCGCTACAAAAACGTTTTGGCATGGGGGGGGGGGTCAAAAATTGCGTGACGTAATACTTGAACGCTCCCATAAGGGTGTCATACTAATTTTATATAAACAATTTTTTAGGTTCATTCCCTACACCCAACGTTTGCGGGCAAGATTACGGGGATGCTGTTAGAACTGACGCCTGCTCAATTGCTCGTGTTGCTCGCAAGTGAAGACGCGCTCAGGCAAAAGGTTCGGGAGGCCATGGATCTCATTGTTATGCACCCATCAGAGGCGATACTCGGTAAATATTAAATCAGTTTATCTATTTTCGACTTTAAGAGTTTGTATAGTCCATATATATGACTCTATGACTGAAATAACACGGATAGTATATAATTATATCTTCTCCCGTAATCTTTTCCTATTTAACCAATCTTTAAATAAGTCATTAAAAAGAAAAAGTTATACTTCTTTGGCGTAACAAGATGAAGATCTTTTCAAAAATTGTATTCTACGTTTGTAGAAAAAACTACACTAAAAAGTGAAAAAAGATATTTAATTGAGATTCCATGGGTCATCACATAACATCAGATGAGCCCATTTGCAACGCTTCGTTCTAAAAAAAAGACATACAGACGAATAAATATTATTAACTAGTAGACTCGGCCAAGCGTTGCTGTGGCTAAGATTTTTGTTATATTACATAGTAGTAAACTATTCAAGAGAAAAGGCAGGAGAACACCAATCCACCATGCTTTTTTGGTGGTTATGCTATTAAATTGTAGCTTATGTGAAACGTTGGTATTTATTTTGATAAGGATCAATTCCTAGGAACGAATAAAGAGCCTATTCTAGCGGTGGTATTTTAATAAAAAAATAATGATAAAAGGATGCTTATTGTGACGTAACTATAAAAGATAGAGATATGTTGTCGGGACAATTTTTAGATAGTGATGTGTCCTAAAAAATTGTGATACATTATTTTGTTCTATCATTAATAGTTTTCGCAGCGCACACGATTGAAGGATTTTTTTTTTTGGTTAGATTATTCAAGTTTTAGTAAGCATCCCTATTTTTTTTGAAAATGAAACATAGCCTATGTCACTCGGGAATAGTGTAGCTTGCCAACGGTGAAATAATTTTTGAAATCGGTCTAGTAGTTTCGGAGCCTATTCATTTCAAACAAACAAAAAATCAAATCTTTCCTCTATAATATTAGTATTAGTATAGACAAGTTATTTTACTCAATTAAATGTTTTTTTCGTACTGTCAAGTAGCCTATTTGTATCGTTAATTATACGAACAATCGAATTTTGTATCTATACGAACAGATTCATTAAATTTTATGATTGTTAACAGATCTCGATGTATTCTCTCTATCGGAGCGTGGCGGGGGCGCAGCCCTAAACCCTACGAGCGCTCTCTCGGCCCGCTGACGACGCAGCTCCGCTGTTCTACTCCCCTGGCAAGAGAGGGTATTATTCCCCTCGCCAGGGTAGAGCGACTCCAGAGAGGATTAACGCTTTTAGAAATGTTGGAAGGTAATCTATTTTGAACTGACTTCATAAAAGTTTTTTTTTTTTCAGAAATAAAAATCTTCATAAATCCAGTCATATTGAGACGATGGCGATGTATTCTTTAGGAACAGTCCTAGTTTCATCAAAACCTGTTCAGTAGTTTTTAAGATATGGGTATCCACGGATTTCTGGAGAGGACATGCTTTATATAGGATACTTTTATTTTAAGATGTATTTTTTAATAATAGTAATTCATTGCAAGAATATGGTACAAAAATGTGTAAGGTGGTACAATCGTAAGTTCGCATATTCTGCAAAGCACAATGGCGCGCAAATTTGTTTTAAGGAATTTTACATTTTACATTATTAGTCATATGAATTGGTCAGTTCTTATATTATTTGTATCATACTTTATCAAATTTACTTCAACTACAGTGTCTCACGCAAATAATCATTTATTGAATAATAATTTTTTTGCAAAAGTAGTACACCAAGTCGATTTTAAGACTAGTCGGAAGAACTAGTACTTTTGTATTTAAAGGTACTGAATAAAGGGATAGCTTCCCGAAGTATACCGAATATTTGGATTATTTTTAAATACTCCTGAAACATACTTAAAAATATGACATTACAAATAAGACATTTTGCGATTTTTCAATATTATTTAATTACATAATACAAGCCTTTATTCAGACAGAAAATTTTTACTTAATTTTTAAACTTAAACTAATGTCTCAAGTGAGTCGGTGACACCGACTGCCCAACTTTGGCAAAGGCCTCCTCCATTTCTTTCCACTCTGCTCTGTTCTGAGCTTTCCTAGTCCATATTTTCCCAGTTACGGATTTTATTTCGTCTTTCCTCCTTCGAAACCGTCTACCTCGTTTTCTTCTCTTATTTCTTGGGTACCAATCTATAATGATCTTTTGTTCCACTTTTACCTCTTATTATATTATGGCCAGCCCATTTACATTCCAGTTTTTCGTGTGGTTTCTTATGATTTCATTATAAATCCTATCGGACTTCCTGATATTTAGCATGCTTCTTTCCATCGCCGTATGGCATGTCTTCAGTTTCCTGGTCTGCACCTTAGTGCCCAAGTTTGGCAGCCGTATGTTTAGACGGGAAGTATGCAGGTGTTATTCATCAGAAGATATTATTATAGTAAATGGAGAGTCAATTTATTATGTGAAAGAGTACACATACCTGGGCCAACAGATCTCAACCACTGGTATAATGTCGAAGGAGATTGATACAAGAATTGGGAAAGCATGGAAATGTTACTGGGGGCTTAGCAAAATCATGAAAACACAGAAATAAAAATAAACGTCAAATCAAAGCTGTATTTAATAACAATATGCCGTCAAATAAAGCAAATTGCAGCTAATGTTTTCAGAACCTGAAAAATATTAATTCCATAGCGTAATTGAATTTATCATCAGAACTCTTTTTGCAGACGTATTAAAAATGGTTTTATAGAAAATTTATTCAAATTTTTTGGTTACAGAATAATAGGCCTATGCCTCTTGCAAAACGAGCTATGTCCAATGTTCCTGAACCGTCACGTCCTGAAATATATCCTGGGCAGGAAGATACGCTTCCACGATCTGGCCTTCTTCGATCCAGTGGTCTACGAGAGCTTGAGGCAGCTCGTGGTGGACGCGGAAACTGGCGACTCTCACACGCTTTTTGCAGCGCTTGATCTCAATTTTAGGTGAGTTATAATTATGATCTGGTACTAGAGCCTGTAGATGTTTCTTTGATATCTATATGTATAAGGGCTGATTTCACCAATGTCGTAGTTATCCGAGAATAGCTATACCAAGGATAAACATATTCGCTTGAATTTAATCCCAGATAACTCACTTTACATTTCACCATGTAAAACATTCGATAAACTAGTCTCAGATTAGCTATTCTTTGGAATAGCCGTTTTGCTTATCTGTGGAAGTGTATATTGAGTGAACGAACGAATGAGTGTATAATGAAAACAAATTAAATGTGCAATTTCTTTAAACAACATGAAGGTTAAATGGAAATTTTTACTTTAGTTGGATTATACGTCAGTTTGAAGCTGTCATGGAACCTACTTTGTAATCTGTGGTCAGGTCATAGAAGCTTTGTTTTGCCTGAGTGTTTATTTTGGTTTTGATTTGAAAGAAGAAAATAAATAACAGAAACAATATCGTTCATGATAATGACCGATAGAAAAAGAAGTCCTAACTGGCAAATGCCAGAGAAGATGTTACTGGTAGATCTGATAACTGACCATTTTAAGATAGTGGAAAACAAGCGTACCGACGCAGTAACCATTAAAGAAAAAAATGCTGAGTGGATTAAAATATCCAATGAATTCAATTCGCAAACCAGTTTCAGCCACAGAACCGCGGAAAATTTAAAGGCACAATGGGAAAGCTTAAAAAAATTCACCAAAAAAGAATCTGCTGCTGCAAGGCATTACATGATTCAAACAGGTAAAATCATTTTATCATTTTACATGCTTATTTTCGCAGCTAAAAGCATCTTCATGATAAACCTATGGTGGTACTGTGACATTCTTAACTGTATTTGATTTTTTGTTTGACCTGCAAAGCCTAAATCTGACGACCCGTTATTTACCCGGATCTTGGGTCTTATTTCAACAGTTGCTGTTGGACTCGAAAATCCATATGATTGCGATAATTTTATATTAAAAGAAAATGAAACATTGGCTACAGTTAAAATTCCAGATGTATCAGGCATATTTGTGCCGAACACCACTGTGACCAAGTCAACGCCTCTTGACTTGGATATTGATGCTGCAAATTTTACCTGCGATAATGATAAATCACAAGGTGACTGTGCTGCTGATTGGGGAGACTACACCCCAAAGATGCTGCAATCTCAGAAATCTGCTCCTCTGCGTGCACAGTCAGTTCAGCCTGTGGTTCAGCCAGCTAAATCGACGCCTCTTGCCTTGGATATGGATATTGATGACTGTGCTTTAATATCTGTAGAGGATGCTGGAAATACCCCTCTCACTCAAAAGAAAAATTGGAGCAGCAGACGCAGACCTACTTTACCGGTTTCTTCAACTTTAGAAGAGTTACATAAAATTAAAATAAAAGCTGTACAAATGCAAATGAATTTTGCTGCTGAGGAGAGAGAGGAAGGAAAAAAAATATTTGAAGTTGAAATAAAAATTAAAAATTAAGTATTAAAACGGGAGAAAATCAAAACACGAAATCTTTTTGCACAAATGAAACATCGAAGAATAAATAGAAAACAGCTGACATGACATGGCGGCCATTTTTAACCTAGGAATATCTCCGTATTCGTTCAAAATTGGGCGTATAAATCTTATCCTTGGAATAACGTTTTATTCTCAGGTTAAGTAGTTGGTGAAATGTAAAATTTGCTATTCCAGGGTTAATTCCTTGGAATAAAACTTATCTGAGTTTGGTGAAATTAGCCCTAAGAAAAATGGTCTTCGTTTGAGGCTCCTTCACGCCTAAACTACTGATCGTATCGACATGAAACTACTGCTATTCGATGCGAAATTATTCCTAGATGGTTTATGGTTAATAATTTTTTTTTTTATTGCTGTTTTACTTTTATGAAAATGTATACATACGGACTTCACCGCGGAAACATTCGGGGAGGCTTCCTAGAACCTCAAAACGACAACATCTGTTAAAAACTCGATTTTCGAAAATTTTCAATTTTCTTAGCGGGAAGTTAAAAAGAAGAATAATAAAAATATGAAAAAATAATAATAATGAAACATAAAATTTTATTTATTTCCTATTTTAATTCGCCCAGCGAAGCGGGCGGGAAACGGCTAGTTTTTTATATATTATTTATTCATTTCTAATAATATTAATATCTGAAAATGAAACATTTCAAATTTAATTTTATTAAGACTTGACACGCACAAACACAAAAGTGGTCTCGCTCGTTCTGTGCGTATGCGTGCGTGCACGTATATAATCTGTGACTTATTGTTTGTTGGACGAATGCTTAACTCTTTATATAGATATTGTAATCGTTTAAACATTACATCGATTAATTATTTTTATATAATGTTTAGTTATTATACATAAAATTAAAATATGCTGTTAGTTTCGAGTTTGATGGAATTTTTACAAGCTTTTTGTGACAGTTTAATAAAATGATTTTTTTAGGCAAATAGATGATCAGTCTTATGTATCTAACTCTTACGCCCGAACCCAATAAACTATCTCAATCCGTATTTGATAGAAATCTTAATCTACGTGTTGTAATAAGTGTGCCAATAACCAATCGACGGATTGTAGTAGCCATCTGTCGATACAAGTATCCATGAGAGGTCGTATCGGTTTCTGTGGATAGATCTTTGTATGAAAATGATAGTTGACGAAAGCTCGATTGCAACCGTTAATTATTTTAACAGATTTTAAATTGTAATAATTATAAATAAATAATTAAAAAACTGTTTGTTATGTTTTAAACATACACATGTATATTTTAATGTTATTTGTACGGTTTTATTTACTTTATTTGGTTTACATTGACTATCAAATATGAGTGAAAACTCGGTAAAATATGTAAGGAAGCGTTCAAATATTACGTCACGCAATTTTTGGAGATTATTGCCCCCTCCCCCCGCCCCTGTAACGCGCCGTAACGTTTTTCTACAGTACTGTACCCAAGTATAGTAAAACGTTTCGTTACCACCTAGTGAATCTTTATACCTAAAAGTTACCATTATGTGGTCTAAAGTACTGGAAAGTCAAACATAACGCGTAATTCAATCCCCGTCCCGCATCGTAACGTTTTACAAAAGGACCCCCTCCCCCCCAAAATTCGTTACGTAATACTTGAACGCTCCCTAAATTAATGAATAATTTACAGCCTTGAAATGTGCGAAGAGGAAGGCGGTGGCTGTTGATAGAGGACAAATATTTGTTTTTAAGATATTATGGGTATCCACGGATTTCTGGAGAGGATAGGATACTTTTATATTAGGACGTATTTTTGTATTTAATGGTACTGAATAAAGTGCTAGATTCCCGGCTTCCTGAACTATACCGAATATTTTGATAATGTTTTTTAAATAGTCCCGAAACGACCCGATTTGTCAATATTATTTAATGTAATTATGATGCTGTCAAATAAAAAAAAATCAGATAATTTTTTAAGAGCCTGAAATTTTTTTTATTCCATATCGCTATTGAATTCATTATCCGAATTTACTGTTTTTGCAGACGTATTAAAAATAGGTTATAGAAAATTAATTAATACTTGAACGCTCTCTAAATTAATGAATAATTTACAGCCTTGAAATGTGCGAAGAAGAAGGCGGTGGCTGCGTAGAGTTATTGCCCGGCGGACGAGAGATCGAAGTGACCGCGTTGACCGTATACGACTACGTGCGGAAGTACGCGCAACATCGCATGGTCATATCTCAGGAGAAGGCATTAGAGGTAATATTTTTATTTAGAGGAACGTCATCATATGAGTAAATGCATTTAAATAAAATTACTTTAATATACATTACACACACACACACACACACATACACATGTTAATACATTTAAAATTATTTGCTGAAAATCACGCGACACTTTATGCACAGAATTATGCATAACACATTAACAAATATAATCTAAAATATTCATTTTTTATTGACATTGTATATTTATTTTTTACTTTAAAAATTTGTTGTTCATTTTGTAATAAATTGTAATTTACTAAGACAATAAAATATACTTAATAATAAATATCTGAAGAGTTTGTTTGAACGCAAATAAGATATTGAACAATCAGGTTGATTGCCCCGACCTTTTAACAAAATTTAAACACTTTAATATAGTTTTTTTTAATTTATTTTTATTATCTCTTTGTGTATGTTTTGTTTGCCTATAAGTGCTTGTCACGTTAAAAATTGTATTTTATTTTTCTTATACCAATGTATCAGTGGCCAAGCGTTGGCAAGCTTTTATAAATAAATAAATAAACACGCTAACATCACTAAAGGTTCGAAATTAATTCTAACTAAATCAAAATCATTTATTCATATAGGAATCACAATGTACACGTATAAACGTCAAAAAGAGATACATATTAAATCCTTCTTATTTTGCATTCACTGTCAGTTCCCAAATCAAGGGCGTAGAACGGAAGAGAAGAACTGGCAATAAACTCTCTGCCACTCTTTTTAATCGCCAAGTTTTTTGTTTTACAATATGTTAGTAAGGGGCTGCAACCATTACACCATGTTCCACATGACTTCTTAAGTATGAAATAAATTAAAAACAATGATTTGTCCTCTAACATATATTTAGTATTTTATAAAATCCCAAATTTCAGGCTATGCGAGTGGGAGTCCTGGACGTGCTCCCCGAATCGGCCCTAGAAGGCCTAACCGCGGAGGACTTAAGGCTGTTGCTGAACGGTGTTGGCGACATCAACGTGGCAGCGCTCGTGTCGTACACGGGCTTCAATGACGAGAGCGGGGAACCCCCGGAACGACTCGCCAGATTCAAACGCTGGCTCTGGGCTATAGTTGATAAGATGACGCATTTGGAAAGGCAGGATTTGGTGAGTTTTTTTCATTCATATAAATGTCTAAAAAAAAAAACAATTCAAATTTTTAGTTACAATCCATGTGTCTCCTGTGTTCCACAAATCACATGTGGTTTCCCAAAGGTTTTTGTGCCATGCCCCAGATTAGCCTTTCTGAAATGTCCCCGATGTATATATAATTATTAATATTTAAAAAATTTAATTGTCCACTTAAGAAACTTTACATTCCTTAATATTAGTATCAATTAAAAAAAAAATTGAGAGAGAGAGAGAGAGAGATTTTTTATTTTTTAGTGGTCTAGTAGTAGTAGTTCTCCTCCATATTTTTCCATTTCTCCTTGTCTTGAGCAATTTTTTTAATTAGGTTCACATATTTGTACATTACAACATTATCACATTTATTTTATAACCATGGGTCCGAAAAAGATGATTTCTATTGAATCAAAGCGTGAAATCATTTTCTTATTCAAAAACAAGTGACTTGTTGTTTTGGGTCCTGGAACGGATTAATGGAGCAAATTGCTTTGAGATACGAGCAAGGTTGCGGAACGTATTCAACTACGTACGTGTGTAATAAGTGCGTACGTGCGTGCGTACGTACGTACGTGCTTTATTAGCCAATCAAAATCATAATCATTAATTGTGTTAATCAGGTATACTTTTGGACCGGATCGCCAGCTCTGCCAGCATCAGAGGAAGGCTTCCAGCCGATGCCTTCAGTGACAATCAGACCAGCCGACGACGCCCACCTGCCCACGGCCAACACCTGCATCTCCCGACTCTACATACCTCTGTATTCCTCGCGACACGTTCTCAAACATAAACTATTACTCGCTATTAAAACTAAAAACTTTGGCTTCGTCTAGAATAGTTTTAGTACGACTCATTTATCGATATCAAAGAGATTTAAATATTTTAATTGTATGTAAAATTACATATATCTTTTACATAATTGTTTTCATTGCAAGCAAGGCTACCCTGTAAAATACCGATTTTTTTATAGTTGGCGTTGGTACACGTGTACTATCTGAACAGTCTCGCTACTATGTAAATTGACTTAGTTGGCACTTTGTTTTCTCAAATCACATATAACATAGTCATCTCATAAGCTTAATTATAATTATATGTATGCTATATTTAAATCTCTTTGCATTATATATAATTGAATGCTATGCATACAGTTGTATTATTTATGTGACATTGGATTGGCTCGCACAATACTTAGGGTGAGATCTATAGTGCGCACTTGGACTTTGCTCAGACTTACCTTACGAAAAACTTTGCTTAGTGTACACTAAGGTTAAACTATGATTTCGTATTTATAGACATTTTAACGGTGAGATTAAGCTAAGCCCAAGCTAAGACAGAAAATGTCAAAATACAAATTGATGTTTCATTTCATGCAATACTTTGTTTATTATCCTTTAAAAAAGTAAACAATAACAAATATTTAAACATCTAAAACGGTACACATATATCTTCAATTTATTGTTATTTATGTATTCATTTATTTTATTATTGCAATAACTAGAAATTTACGAGTAACCTTTAGAAAATGTATTAATTATTTAAAGATGACAATAATTTTATTACGTAGAACGGATCGCAATGTTTTGACAACAGCAACAGAGCACTTGTATTAACTATCAACAATTGAAAATTTTAAACCACTTTTTCTCTTTTCTGTTTCTGTTTGTATGAGCGCTTGGAAATATCAATATCGAAAGTGACATGATGGAGAGAGAGAGTTCTATCTTCAATGAAAACATTGAAAGGGTAGGAACTGCAGCCGATATGAATCCACGAATGCCTAAAGTGTTGTATATGTTCGGAACTAATAAAACCAAAATCCTTCCATCCTGTACGGTGAGAATGAATTCAAAAGAAGGAGCCGTATTTTGAAACACACGGTATTAAATGTGATCCTGACGCTGATCATTACAAACTTGCAACCTTATAACAACAGAGGATCGCCAAACCTACCGCAATTGCAAATACTTATTGCATTAAGGCATTAAAATGCAACTGGATGTTTTCAGGTAATATTGTGTTCATAAATATGTATGGTTTTTCAATTTGATATATTATATATCTTCTCAAATGATTTTAAATACATATGTTGAAGACTTTTGTCTTCTGACTTTCAGAAACATAACATATATGTGACTAATAATAATTTATTGACATTACAGATGGTGTGTGGTGATCTGAACAGCATAAGCCAATCTACAGTCTGTTTAATTATAAATAAAGTCTCTGCAGAGTTGAGTAAATTACTTCCTAGATTTGTAAATTTTCCAAGAAATATGAACACAGCCAAAACGAAGTTTGCAGAATTAGGAAGATCTAATACTCACCATGGCCTTAACAGTATAATCGGAGCTATTGACTGCACCCATATAAAAATTAATAGACCTAAAGGTATCGCTCACTTGAAGCACACAGAAATAAAAAAGGTTTTTCAGAGTGTGAAAAAGGAAATTTCCATGTTTACAGCTAGGACTAGAGTCAAAATTGGCAAATACTAGTTATATATAATTATAGCTTGTGCTGTATTGCATAATATAGGTATACAGAGAGGGGATGCTTATGATGATGGTGATCTTGCTGACAGCAGAAGTTGAGTAACACAGAAACAATGAAAGATCTCCTACAGTATCTAGCATTCCGGCAATCTGTGATTGCACAATTTAACTAGGTAATTTGTTTGGTAATAAAGAATATCAAAACAAAACTTGTTTCATTTTAATCATTTATTTTCTGATTCTTTTTTTAAGTGTAATACATATTTCTAATACTAATTTATATATTTGTTGAAGAAATTCTATTTCTAACAGATTTTTTAATTTCATATGTTCCACTCCTATCTCAAATTTTTTAGGGTAGTCAGGTAATAAATGGTAGAAGATTCAGGGAAAAGAAAATAACAGATGTGAAGCGAGAGAAATCGGTTAGGTTATAGTTTGAATTTCGTTGTCACTATAATATGCCAGGGCTGCCAGGTGACATACAAAATCACACCAGTTATTTTTAAGATTTCTCAAAAATGGGGTTTGAACAATTACATAAATAATATATATAAACTACAATAAATACCATAATAATGTGTAATTATTTTAATTCATGCATTTCATAGGTATTTATCAAGATCATTTATAATTTCTTTGAATTCAAATTCTATTTTTCCCAAAGTCTATGGAACTCCGATACAAAATAGCAACACCGTTCATTAAAAACCGACAAAAATAAAAAGTCCAGTTAAAGATATGATGGTAAAGCAAATTTTAGGCCATTATTTTTGTTAGGCTTATAGTCAAAGTTTTTGGTAAGTCGTCGATTTCGTGGACTTGAGATTAAGCTAAGCCAACACTAGGGAGAGATTCGCAGTTTGCTCTATAAATACCGACTGTGTCTTAGCTCGATAGTTAAGTCAGAGCAAAGTCTAAGTGCGCACTATAGATCTCACCCTCAGACCGGTCAATACGTTTCTGGTGAAGTATAGTTTTCTGAATATCACCCGATGGTTGCATTGGATTACTTTTTCTAAAGGTTTATATATAAATCAAAATGTCACTTTTATCTATTGTACCTGTTGTACTTAGGTCAGCTGCGTTTTCAATAATTTATATGCGAATAGAAAAGCTTTGTTAATAAAGATCTTAGATTACAATGGGTACTATTTTATTGGGTTCAGATAGACGGCGAATTCCAATAACTATGATTCATGTGATAATGGAGGAAGTATGCGCCTCTATCTATAAATTTTAAGGTTATAATAGTTTTCATTTTGATTAGTTAAGGTTCTTAATAAATACTTCCTAAAATGCTTATAGTGTTGTTTTATTTCCATATTATATACAGTTTATAGTTTTTTGTACCTTAATGAGTTTGGAATAAATAAAGCTACAATAAAATATACAATTTTAACTCTATATAACGACACTGAAGGGACTGCGCATATTTTGACGTTAAAAAGATTTGTCGTTAAATGGAAAGAAAAATCTGTTTTAGAAAAAAACTTTATTTCAGACTAGTGTTATTAATTACATAAAAACAATGGTTGCCCAGTCATTGGAATCATACATTTCATTTGCATCACAGAAAACAGACTCATGGGAAAATCAAACTTTTTCTTAATGTTTCTTGCATGCACATTTCAATGATAATATATTGCTAATTTTATAACTCAAAAATAATTGTAATGCCATGAGTTTGAATCCATGAAAAAAGGTCAGCTTGAAACAATTTCAAATTCAATTAACATACATCAAATAGTATTTTAGGATAATGCAAATAAAACAAGTCAACTAATACTACAAAGCTTTATTACTTTGTGATACAAAATTAAATTCTCTTGACATTTTACTGTAAATACCATACAAAATACTAATATGACACGCATGTAATAAGACACTAGTTGCATCGGTACTTGGATATGTATTCCAACAAAGTTCAATTAAGGCCAAAATTAAAAATCTAACAACTAAACTAAAATTAGTTGACCACAACAGGTATGGTAGTGTATGGAAATACCAAGAATAAAACTGATAATGCAGGCTTCTAGCACAAACTACACCAATAAAGTTAACCAAAAACATAGGTAAAATAAACAATTGTGAAAGAATATCGAAATTGATACTATAATGCTTTGTTTCACTTTCAGAGCTTTTGGATTTTACTTCATTCCCCTTACTTCCCTTTGGTGCTGACTTTTTAAGCATGTTTTCAAATGATTTTAATAATTGTTCCTGTTCTTTGGTAAGTTCTTCATCCTTTTCCAATTTGCTTTTCATGCTTTTCTTAGCTTTCACTTTTTTCTTATCCTCTAAATTTTTGGCATCTATTTGAGGCTGTACTTGCTTTTGAACATACTTTAAACGGCAATAACTTCTAAAATATTGTATACACATAGGTAAAAACAATAATAACAACATGATATGTATTCCTACCAAAATTAAATGAAACCATGCACTTTCAAATACTTTCACATCCATAAATCTATAATTAACAGTCCAAGTATGATTAAAAACTCTGCCAACATTCAAAACTTCCTCGAATATAAGCAACTGGGTTACTTAACAAAAACGGTAGGCCTAAAATCAGTTGTGTCAGAGCACAAACAAATAATTGTTTAAATGTATCTTTAAATCCTAAATTAACCAAATAAAAGAAAAACAGGGCTGGCGCATATAACAAAATATTTCTTTACAGAAACTGCTAAGCTGTAAGCTGTAGCTAGCTAAATACCACCTTGAATCTAAAAATAAATTAAGTGACGCATATAATAGTAATACAGCAATTGGATCATTAACATTCTTAAAACATGAATGGAGTGAATTCTATATGAGGTTAAAATTGTGATAGCAAGGGCATATGGTGGTACTTTCTTTGTTTTATGATAAATTTAAAATGTAAGTAACATTAAATAAACACTAAATACTGCGCCAGCTTTTATATTTTCACCATGACTAGTAATAAAGTATAAAAATGAATAAATATACACAAAACCAGCAGGATAAACCAGAGGTCCTGTATCACCACGGAGCTTGCTGTAATCAAAGGTACCATTTAAGAATCCTTCGCACCTTGCATATATGCTTTCCAATCTATTTCTGTATAAGGCACTTTTTCTACAATCAGTACATTTAGAACCAACTCCGCAACCAAAATACAGAACGCTATAAACGATAAATGAGCAGGATCTACTATTATTTTCTTCACATATGTCCATGTAAACATTTTTTTGATGTCTTGATATCTTATCTGAATGCTATTTCGTCCCATCTTCTATAATTTGGTTACCATTTATTGTAGAATACGTTTTCCTAGACTAGCTCTCCTAAGCAGTAGGTTTCACCTTACGAGAGGGATTTTAAAAATAGATTTAGATGCCACCGGTGTCCGGGCCAGTCTGTTAGGTTATGACTTATGTTCTAGTAATAAATCTTAGGTAGAAAATTTTTCTGACGCCCAGTATAGCTAGCTCTTGAACTCGTATTTTTAATTATAAAATAAAATTTAAACAAGCCTGCGCTTAGTATTCACATCTAAGTTTTATAAATTAAAAATACATCAACAACATTTTCAAAATATAAAGATACTACGTAGCACAGACTACTGTCCGATGTATCGTCTTACGTCTATATACGTTGACACTTGACACAGTTAAATGACTATAGATAATACTTTTATTTATTTGCAGCATACAACTACTATTATTATATTATTACAGTTAAATGTGATTTTATAGATTATTACAGTTAAATGTGATTTTTATACAATTCCCATAAAATATATAGATATATACATTAGTCTTCTCTAAGTATGCATTTAAATCGCAGTCCGCTACCCCTATACGCTTTACAAATAGGTCGCTGCCCAGTGAAGACTCGATGCTGGTTAAGCTGCGAGACCAAGCGGAGACTGGACAAAAGCATGAGTGCCATGAGTTTATTTAATACTCTGCAATGAAGCAGTTCATCCAAATGCATACATCACATAACAATGTCGGCTAGTAATTCTCGGTATTTTAGGAACTGAAGTCACGCAGGATGTCTTCCATAATGGGTAGACAGACATCTGAATATAAAATAATATTGAAAATATGCGGGATTATTAAAAAGTCTGCAAGTTCTTTAATGTTTACAACGTGCAATAATTTTATTTCGACATGTTTGATGTCAAAGTGATTACATTATGATAGACTGATGACAAAATTGGCTTGAAAAATCTGTATTGATAAATGACTTGAATATAGATTGTATTGGAAATTATTTCCAATATTTAGATTTTGATAATAGACCACAAGCCCATGAACAAAAAATACCTGTGAAATGACCCAACGTGAATTACGCTTAGAAGGCTGTTACTATATCTGAAAATAGCTCTGAGCACTATGCCGTCATTTCTGAGCGGTACATGTGAGTACGTGAGTGAATGGACTTTCTCAGGTACAATTGGGGAATTTCGACTAATTATTAATGTACGGCTTTGTTATATGTGTACAGATGATTAAAAATAAATGTCGAAAACCTAGTGCCGTACTAAAGTGATGGTGCCGGAAGTCGGTGCAAATTTTTAATTCGACGACAGTTGCAGAAGCAATATAGGTCATTTATTACTGTACGGCATTTGTGTGATTCCTTTTGGACACATATACAGATACTTTACCCGTAAACGCCGTACATAATTCCAGCGGAGCGGTCGAAAGCCAAGGGTCGGAACCCTACCCCTACACCCATATACCCTAAGGTCATTGTAAAATGTACGACATCATGTTCAAAATATTATTTAACACGGACAATAATGTTTTATAATTATGCCGTCCAAAAATTATAATTCATATTTGTGTAAATAAATATTTATCGAAATTTCAGGATTTACCGAGTTCTTACTGCTGTAAGATCAGAGAATTATGTACGGCAACTTGTTTTTTTACATAATGTTACTAAATATTACCGTTGTACCTTATAGCCGTTCATTATAAATGGTAACAAATAAAAATATTATGATAAAAAATATATGAAATTTAGATGATTTTTCAAATATTCCTAGAGTAATATGGGGAGTAATATTTTCAAATATTATTGTTATTTTATATGTAGGTTTTGGCCATTCTTTCGATTGGCATCATAAAAGTAGGGGTGTTTTTTTTTTTACATTTAAGTCGGTTCGATTCCCAGGCGAGGCAAGTAATTTTTAGAAAATCTTTGAATGCAGAATTACTAACTTTTAAAAATAACATAAGTCTTCTTTTAGTAAAATAATATTAGTAACTAACTTATTCTAGAGATAAATAAAATTTGGTATAAAATGTTAGTATATGGCTAGGTGCAAGTATATTGGCAGTCCATTTGGACGAGATACTTAGTTAGCAAACAATTTTTAGCAAATTGTATTGGAAGCAGTGAATATGTCTACTGATCTATCGTTATATCCGGAATGTAATAAAGCAAATTCTGCCAGCGAAACTTCTAGATTTCGGTAACTGCGTCATTTTGGGCGGTGTTACAAATTTGACAGTCTCTGGTTAGTAACAATCGTTGATATTTGGTCAAAACACAATCTTTGACAGGTATGACCCAAAGCCAAACGTATTTGTATGAGAGTGGTCACGTGACCACGTACAAATTTATTTTTTTCATTTCACGCCCGTATACGTATGAAATGTATTCCACATTGTATAACATAGTATCAATGAGAAAGTGTAATGTACAGATCACATGACGCTTAACACAAAATGTGACAAATGACAAGAACGCGATCAGTGTTACCAATATCTAGAACTTTCCACTACTTAATTGTAAAGTACGCACTGCTATTACTAAAATATGTTCATACTTAAAACTTGAGATAAAAAAACTCACTGATAACAAATTTTATGTGAATGCAATTTAGATGTGCTAATACAAGTTTTAGTGTGTATAAGCTCGAAATGACATGTGCTTACAAACTTGAATATTGAATCTATGTTTTCCTTATGGCAAAAAGATCTAAGTCACTCAAAAATTTCACATCAGCATTATGCAGGCTATGTGTACCGTGTATATGTGTAGACCTGCACAGGTCTATTCCCACACACATTCCGGTCTACCTGCGCAGGCATACCTGCACAGGTGGACCTCTCCGGTAGACCGTAGTGTGTATGGCCTACATAATCCATATCAAATTAAAATCATGTAACGTAAAAGTTTACAAAAGAATTACTATACCATTATACAATCTGATATCATTATACCATTAGTACAATGTTTTAAAATTTAAGGAATTAACAAAAACATTCTGGAAATGCAAAGAATTAAGTTGGACTAAAGGCACTACCAATCTGAGAGGGCAAACAAAGTCCACAACAAGATTTCTAGATCTACGGAAAATGTTATGACATTAGACCAGACAGTGGTTATACAAGTTTCGGTGAAACGAACATTTTCGCTTTTCTTTGAAACCTTTATAAGGGTTCGCTATAAAGCATTATTTAAATTGTATTAACAGACTATAAAAAAAAAATAGCGAAACGCGATAGTTTTCTCGAAACATGTACGTGTGTTAAAGGTAGTGTCTGTGAAGTTAGCAGAGCACAAAAAAATTAGAGTTCTGGCAGCACACTCAATAGTTCTATAGTTCCTGATAGTTTTTAGAAAGAGTTCTGGACTTTTTAGTCCAGAAAATATATTTTTTTTAAATTGTAAAATGCTCTGCCAGCTTCCCGATCACAGCAGAGCATTTCTTACCGATTTCGATAAATAAGGTCTCATTAAAACAATCATTTCAATTGTAACAGTTCCTGTTACGGACAACGAACAATACAGTTTATAACGCCGACGACCAAAGCTGCAAGCCAGATGTTATTCTTGGAAACGGTCGGCGGGTGCGCAGGTAGCGGAAGGGTCGGTCGGCCCCTTTTACCAGCGTGGTAGTTAAGGCTTTAGTTTTAAGTAATTGTTTGTATAACCAGATAGATTTAAGCAGCCGTGCCGGACGGACGTTAGTCGTAAGCTTACTTTGCTGTATTATAATTGTATCACCATCACTAACGTTCGGCCAATAAACATAACATTTATAACTCCACGAGTTTCATTTCGAGAATAGCGGCGGTGGTCAGATCGACACCGTACGCTTATAGTTCCCTATCATTTAAATCCAAAAATAAAAAGGTTTAATTATCAAAAAAAAATAAAGAAGAGTGAGAGAAAACGAAATAATGAGCATTTTTGAAAGATTTTACTAAATGAAAAAAAACCATATTGTACAGACATGGGAACTCCGCGGTTCCTATTAGATCTATTAGATGTCTAGGCAACACAATTAAATCCTAGACCAGAACTCTTCGCTTTCTCTCAGCAGAGCATACCTCTATGATGAAAATTGGCAATTTTTTCACTTATTTTAGAAAAATTCAAAAAAATATTAAATGTTGGGTCTAGACATAGGAACTCCGCGGTTTCTATTAGATCTTTTAGATGTCTAGGCATCACAATTAAATCCTAGGCCAGAACTCTTCGCTTTCTCTCAGCAGAGCATACCTCTATGATGAAAATTGGCAATTTTTTCACTCATTTTAGAAAAATTCAAAAAAATATTAAATGTTGGGTCTAGACATGGGAACTCCGCGGTTCCTATTAGATCTATTAGATGTCTAGGCAACACAATTAAATCCTAGACCAGAATTCTCCGCTTTCTCTCAGCAGAGCATATCTCTTTGATGAAAATTGGCAATTTTTTAACTTATTTTAGAAAAATTCAAAAAAATATTAAATGTTGGGTCTAGACATAGAAACTCCACAGTTCCTATTAGATCTATTAAATGTCTAGGCAACACAATTAAATCCTAGACCAGAACTCTTCGCTTTCTCTCAGCAGAGCATACCTCTATCATGAAAATTGGAAATTTTTTCAACAGTTTTAGAAATATTAAAAAAAAATTAACTTTTGGGTCTAGACATGGAAACTCCGCGGTTTCTATTATATCTTTTAGATGTCTAGGCATCACAATTAAATCCTAGGCCAGAACTCTTCGCTTTCTCTCAGCAGAGCATACCTCTATGATGAAAATTGGCAATTTTTTCACTCATTTTAGAAAAATTCAAAAAAATATTAAATATTGGGTCTAGACATGAGAACTCCAAGGTTTCTATTATATCTTTTAGATGTCTAGGCATCACAATTAAATCCCAGGACAGAACTCTCCGCTTTCTCTCAGCAGAGCATACCTCTATGATGAAAATTGGCAATTTTTTAACTTATTTTAGAAAAATTCAAAAAAAAATTAAATGTTGGGTCTAGACATGGGAACTCCGCGGTTCCTATTAGATCTTTTAGATGTTTAGGCAACACAATTAAATCCTAGACCAGAACTCTTCGCTATCTCTCAGCAGAGCATACCTCTATGATGAAAATCGGCAATTTTTTCACTCATTTTAGAAAAATTCAAAAACAAATTAAATGTTGGGTCTAGACATGGGAACTCCGCGGTTCCAATTAGATCTTTTAGATGTCTAGGCAACACAATTAAATCCTAGACCAGAATTCTTCGCTTTCTCTCAGCAGAGCATACCTCTATGATGAAAATCGGCAATTTTTTCACTCATTTTAGAAAAATTCAAAAAAAAATTAAATGTTGGGTCTAGACATGGGAACTCCGCGGTTCCTATTAGATCTATTAGATGTCTAGGCAACACAATTAAATCCTAAACCAGAACTCTTCGCTTTCTCTCAGCAGAGCATACCTCTATGATGAAAATTGGCAATTTTTTTCACTTATTTTAGAAAAATTCAAAAAAAAATTAAATGTTGGGTCTAGACATGGGAACTCCGCGGTTCCTATTAGATCTATTAGATGTCTAGGCAACACAATTAAATTCTAGACCAGAACTCTTCGCTTTCTCTCAGCAGAGCATACCTCTATGATGAAAATTGGCAATTTTTTCACTTATTTTAGAAAAATTCAAAAAAATATTAAATGTTGGGTCTAGACATGGGAACTCCGCGGTTTCTATTAGATCTTTTAGATGTCTAGGCATCACAATTAAATCCTAGGCCAGAACTCTTCGCTTTCTCTTAGCAGAGCATACCTCTATGATGAAAATTGGCAATTTTTTAACTTATTTTAGAAAAATTCAAAAAAATATTAAATGTTGGGTCTAGACATGGGAACTCCGCGGTTTCTATTAGATCTTTTAGATGTCTAGGCATCACAATTAAATCCCAGGACAGAACTCTCCGCTTTCTCTCAGCAGAGCATACCTCTATGATGAAAATTGGCAATTTTTTAACTTATTTTAGAAAAATTCAAAAAAATATTAAATGTTGGGTCTAGACATGGGAACTCCGCGGTTCCTATTAGATCTATTAGATGTCTAGGCAACACAATTAAATCCTAGACCAGAACTCTTCGCTTTCTCTCAGCAGAGCATACCTCTATGATGAAAATTGGCAATTTTTTTCACTTATTTTAGAAAAATTAAAAAAAAATTAAATGTTGGGTCTAGACATGGGAACTCCGCGGTTTCTATTAGATCTTTTAGATGTCTAGGCATCACAATTAAATCCTAGGCCAGAACTCTTCGCTTTCTCTCAGCAGAGCATACCTCTATCATGAAAATTGGCAATATAGCACTTATTTGTTACATTTATTTTTCTTGCTTTGTTTCTATATTTTGTAGTAACGCAAGGTTTTTTTTTAATACTTTTTGTGATTTGTTGGTTATGTAGCTTTATAGTGGTGAAAGAATTTTTAAAATCGATTGTATAGTTTTTGAGTTATGTCATTTCAAACCAAAAATCAAATCTTTATAATATGTACTGGCGCAGTTGAAACGATCTTTTGTTAAAACGCGGTATCGTTGTAATTGGAGCTCGCCATATAAAGAAACGCAGCTATTGTTAAATACCTACAATTCGTATTGTCTAAGCGTTGCTCGTTTTGAACTTCATGTTCCTAATACTTCTATCGTTTGCGGTTGGTCACTTGGTCTTGCATATTTTGAGCTGTCTTGTCTTTTGTAGTCGTTAGTTACTCGTTTAATTTGTAATTA
Organism: Pieris melete; assembly: GCA_963693345.1. Lineage (NCBI taxonomy): Eukaryota > Metazoa > Arthropoda > Insecta > Lepidoptera > Pieridae > Pieris > Pieris melete. The sequence continues at coordinate 35,064 of CAVNZK010000369.1, read as the reverse complement.
GTACTTGTAGTCGTTTTCATATATTAAATTATTTAATATTAAATAACACTGTATTGGTAATTATCGTATTTGATTTTTATAATAATTTATGTTACACATTGGAATTGTCTTAGATTTTTCGTGATTTTTTATGCCATCTCTTCAACACAACAACAAATATTAGTTTGTTTTTTTTATATTCTTAAACATATAATATCATTAATATTTTAATAGGAAATGTTTGGTTATTTTAAATTTAAGATAATTTAATAGGTTTTGTCGTATTATTGTTATGGTAATCTTTCGGTATTCTTAATTAACCACATTTATTTATTAAGTTTTACGTTGTATATGTGATCATCAATGGGTTTTTGATTTTAGACTCCATATTTTAAAAATATCAACGTTTCTTGTTTATATATTTAATATATAATTTGAAGAAGGAAACAACCTTTGACTTTATTGAATCTAATCATTTAGTTTTATTTTGTGATAGAATTACTTAAAAATGTCGAATGTTTATAATAAATTAGCCCTTAAAGAAGTCTTATCGGACGAAAAATTTAGAACTATTAACGATGAAGGTCGTACGTATCCTCCGTCACATAAAGTATACACCACTATATCAGATTTAATGAAGAATAGTGGATCAGTTATTTCACCAAAACATATTTATACAATTATAAATAACAATCGCAATGGCTTTAAGGACATGATTATCAAAAAATTTGCAATCAATGTGCGTGAAAAAAGTGCATCACCAGAAAGTGACGTTGATTACGGTAAAGAAACAATAAATTTGATTGACAATGTTATTGATAATAGCTTTTCTTCACGAAAGTTTAATTTAGTGATTTCTCAACAAAAGTGGGAAACGATCAAACCCAGGGAAAAGTTATATGGGAAGCGCACATATTGGAAGTTACAAAAAGGGTGGGCAGATGTTATAGCCGAAGCATTATGTGTACAACAAAATATAAATTGTGTTTTTGTTTTTAAAAATCATAACATTTATCTATCTTCAGCAGCAAATTTTTATTTGAAAATAGATGGATTTTGTAATGAATGTGCATCCAAAATTCAATGCACATTATTAAAAGAGCCAAACCAAAATGATGTAGTTCTTAATAGTTACATCAAGGACATCGATGTAAGATCTCATTCAGGAAATAAAAGGAGGCAGTTAAGAGGAAACCGTCGCCTTGAAGTTGCAAATTATCTAATCGACGCTGGTAAAGACGCCGCTACATGGCGAAGAAATGAAGCTAGCCGTATCAAAAAATTTGCCGCCAATGATCCACCAATACTGCCTACCACAGTGGTGGTACGTAAAGCAAAAGAACAAAGACTTTTAGAAAAGTATGGCTTAGAATTTGGTGACCCAGCATTGAACCTATTGAAATCTGCGGAATATGGTAAGCTTGTAGGATCAATACGATCTATAGGTTTACATAAGTTTAATTGCATTTATTGGTTACCACAGCAATTACAAATGTATAATTCAAGATGTCGCAAGGATAGCAATGCTACTTTGGCAATAGATGCTACTGGTAGTATTGCAAAACGTTTGAATGCTGGGGCACCGCACATTTTTTTATACCAATGTGTATTAATCACGGAGGACGGAAGTATCCCATGTTTTCAAATGGTATCCGCAGATCAACGATCTCTTATTATTTCGTCATTTTTGAGTCACATACTGGCGGCAAATGCACCAATTCCACCCGTAGTGGTCACAGATTTTGGATGGTCGTTATTAATTGCCGTTGCCCAAATATTTGGCCAATGTGCAAATTTCAATGATTATTTAGAAAAATGCTACAATGCCATTACTTATAAAAACCAATCTCTACCATCGACATATATGCGACTAGACATATGTCATCTTTTATCTTCAATAACTCGGTGGCCTAGCATGAAAGGCAAAGAAAAAACTCTTATTCGACGATTTTACAAAAGGTGTATTGGTAAAGCCTCACAAATAGCCAATTTTCATCATAGAGGTATGCTCTGCTGAGAGAAAGCGAAGAGTTCTGGTCTAGGATTTAATTGTATTGCCTAGACATCTAATAGATCTAATAGGAACCGCGGAGTTCCCATGTCTAGACCCAACATTTAATATTTTTTTGAATATTTCTAAAATTGGTGAAAAAATTTCCAATTTTCATGATAGAGGTATGCTCTGCTGAGAGAAAGCGAAGAGTTCTGGTCTAGGATTTAATTGTGTTGCCTAGACATCTAATAGATCTAATAGGAACCGCGGAGTTCCCATGTCTGTACAATATGGTTTTTTTTTCATTTAGTAAAATCTTTCAAAAATGCTCATTATTTCGTTTTCTCTCACTCTTCTTTATTTTTTTTTGATAATTAAACCTTTTTATTTTTGGATTTAAATGATAGGGAACTGTTACAATTGAAATGATTGTTTTAATGAGACCTTATTTATCGAAATCGGTAAGAAATGCTCTGCTGTGATCGGGAAGCTGGCAGAGCATTTTACAATTTAAAAAAAAATTATTTTCTGGACTAAAAAGTCCAGAACTCTTTCTAAAAACTATCAGGAACTATAGAACTATTGAGTGTGCTGCCAGAACTCTAATTTTTTTGTGCTCTGCTGGTAAGTGCTCTGCTAACTTCACAGACACTTAAAGGTACCAGTCGACGTGACTTGAATTTTGTTGATTATTAAAAAAACATTTGTCGATTACAAACTTTACCGATTAATGCTTGGTTAATCGGTAAAATTTTTATCATACTTGGTTTCGCTAATTAGACAGTACTTGGCCGAGTTTTTTTTTTTAATATAAATTTTGTTTGCCGTAAACCTGTCTACACTTAATGGATTACATTTGATTTTTTTTTCAATAAATTACTTCACTCCCGAAAGAAATATACGGTGGCATTAAGTTAGTAATCTCTCTTTGCACAGAGTAAACAAAATATCCAAGTATTCAGTTCTAATAATCGAGAAATTTGCGGTAGTCATATTCCCAGTCAAAGTTTTTGTCTATGGGTCTTACCGGAAGGACCTGCTAAGAGAGGGGATGTGTTCTCACTTCTTCTTGCTCTTGCCAAGAGTAAGAGTGTGGTGTGAATGTTGGGTCTGTTGTTTGCGACAATTGAATTCAATTGCGTCATCTTCTATCTTCTTACGAAGCTCTTCGAGGCGCTTCTTCTCTTCTGTATGGTCTTTCTTTAGCTTGTCGAATTTCGCATGGAGCTGGAAAAATTATTGAATATATTTAAAGATTTTCAATAGAAAAGTATGTTACTAAAAAAAATATTTATACAATTATTAAAACGAAACTAATGTAGAATATCACATTGATATATATATTTTTTATGAAACCTTATTCTATTGTTGCATTTTTGCACAGATTCTGGTCCCTACATTCTTATGTTGTGGGACCACTCTTCCCAGGTACAATATAAGAACAAAGACTTAGTACATAAAAATATTCAATAAAAAAAATCATATGAACAGTAAATCAAAATATTTGATAAATAAGTGTGCGTGATATGTATGGGTGTGGATACACATTACACACCCACCTTCGTGCACTATCACTTCAAACCATATAATTTTAAAAACCTCTGAACTAGAAAAACCTTTGAACTTAATTATTTCTATGTCGGTCTACTGAAGTCAAAGTCAAAATCATTTATTCATATAGGTAACACAATGTACACTTATGAAATACATAATAAATGCTTCTAATTTTACATTTACTGCCAGTTCTCAAATCAAGGGCGTAGAACGGAAGGGAAGAACTGGCAATAAACTCTCCGCCACTCTTTTTGATCGCCAAGTTTTTCGTTTTACACAACGTTTGTAAGCTGCAACCATTACACCATGTTCCACATGACATCTTAAGTAATAAAGAATACTAAAATAAATTAAAAACAAATATTTGTCCTCTATCAGCAGGAGGCATGGTGAACTGATCTCACCTCTTTTTCAGCTTCCTTAAGTTCAGCCTCCTTCTCCTTAACGCGTTGAACGAACATCTGACGCATCTCATCTTCTTTCAGCTGCAACTCAGCCAGATGAGCTGATCGCTTCTGCTCAAATGTTTGTTGGAAAGAAACCTAAAATGATATCATAAGTATGAACTTACATGTTCGTGTTGTTGTTGTACGCTACCTTTTAATTAAAACAGTTTTAGTCTAATTAAATCAGTGGCGCCACAACCTCGAGATCTTGGCCTCAGATTTCTGAATCTGTTTCATGATCATTTTTAAATCTAAAGGGAAGTAGGTGATCGGCCTCCAGTGTCTGACACATGTCGAGTTTTTGAGTCTAAGACATGTCGGTTTCCTCACGATGTTTTCCTTCACCGTTCGAGAAAATGTTAGATGCGCACATAGAAAGAAAGTCCATTGGTGCACAGCCGGGGATCGAACCTACGACCTCAGGGATGACAGTCGCAGGCTGAAGCCACTAGGCCAACACTGCTCTAGTCTAATTAAGATTTAAAAAATATTCATTTGTTTTTTTCTATCTTAATGTATCAGATAGATTCCCGTCTATAAAAGTTAAAGCAGTTTTATATATTTAATACACTATCTTACTGCGCTGTGATCATACAGTAATTAGATATATGTTTTTTAAGTTGTATTTAATGAAATCAGTACAATATACGGTGTAATTATACTGAGTTCATTAAAATTCCCGTTCTTCCATAATTTTATATATTTCGGTCAGGTTTTATTAAAATAGTTGTGAAATAAATATAGCCTGGTCACTCAAGGAGCAGTGTTGGCTTAATGGCTTCAGCGTATGTGGACAAGACTACACTGTTGCCGTGTCCTGCCTCGGGGGATTGCTGGTGGTAGCGTGGGGTTTTATTGAGTATACACAGCAGTGAATCCCACATAACCCTCCACGAGGCAATACGGTATTATCAAATAATATAACAAATTCATTATTATCATAATTGCTAACTTAAGTCCATATTTTCTAAAATAGTCAACTGGGTCTTAGTAAAATAGGTCTTGGTCTGTGCCCTTATAAAAATACTAAGCCAACAAAAAAAAAATTAGTTACTTAATAAAATAATAATGATATTGATATGAATTAAAAACTGGTGTTCAAGTATTGTGCCACACAATACTAGCACATCTTTATTAAAGTAAAAAAATCGACAAAAACGCTGCACATCTTCGTGACGTTCAATAAAAATTTTACCCTCATGCGCCTAAAGAAGTTTCACTTCAAAAAACCAGACGATATCGAAACAGAAATGAAGGTTCAAACCTAAAACATTGTGCCGCTACTGGTTTCATTAACATTTAGCAATAGGTTAGCGTTCAAGTATTACGTAACGAATTTTGGGATGGGGGATTGAATTACGCGTTATTGTTAATATTATTTTCGACTTTCCAGTACTTTGCACCACATAATGGTAACTTTTGGTACTTGGGTACAGAAAAACGTTACAGCGCGTTACATGGAAGAGGGTCATTAATCTCCAAAAATTGCGTGACGTAATACTTAAACGCTCTCTTACCGGTTTGTTATGAGCGTCAACGTCGCTAAATCCCATTTGAGCGAGTCTTCGACGACGATACAACTCGTAGTGGCGCGCGTGAGTCTTCTCTCGCATATCCTCCATGTTGGTACGAATTAACATCTCACGCAGCTTCACAAAGTCGCAATGGGACTCATTTTCAACTGAAAATATTCAATGATAAAATAAAAAAAAATGTATTGGAAAGTCGAATCATCGAGCCAATGTAACGCTTTCTAAACAGTTTATTTAACAATATTTTAATTTTCATAGTAGCTTCGTTTCATTATTAAGAGACTAGGAAGAATTTAAAAAATAAAACCGATATTATATTATTTTATTTCGTTTATTAACAATCAATTGTGTAGTCGATTATAATTTTGAAATACTTTAAAATTGTAACACAAATTAAGTAATATAACGATAAAACCTACAAAAATGTAAAAGGTATGAGAAAAATAAATTGTGCGTGTACTAGGTGTACACACGTAAGAAGTGAAACTTCTTTATTTATCTTATTTTTCGAAAATGATCTACTATATGCAACTTTACAGAAATTCGTTAAATTAGATAAAGTTTAACAAAAGGCTTTTATTATCATAGACATGAATACAAATATTTCATTTTACCTTATTACTACGAAGATTATTATAGAATTTCATTAATTGTAATAGAATTATTACTATCATTGAAAAACGTGACGATTTGCTACAAAGTTTCTCCCATACGTCGATAAAGAAGTTTCATTCCAACGCCGATAAAGAAGTTTGACTTCAAAAAGCAACATGGCACGTAACCGAAAAATGTGACGCGTAACGAAAAAATGTTACACTAAATTTTTTTCCAACCTCGATAAAGAAGTTTCACTTCAAAAAACGTGTGTGTACCTACTTATGTACACGCGTTAGAAGTTATACTTCTTTGGCGTAATAACTTTCTTCGAGCACTTTAAGAGGGTTTCCCTCTTTGAATTGCATTTTTCCTGTCCATTTTAATGGTCACTTCCAATCGAAACGATATATGTACTAATCATGATTTTTTAACGGGAACGGGTTTTCTCGTATAATCATTATTTTGGTTTAAATAACGGCGACTCTGAAAAACACTACGCCATGACAGACAATGCAACTTGTCGATAAAGCTTAGCGGCCCAGACTGTTTTACCGACGCATTAACAGATATTCAGGGTGACGGTGTGCGCGCGCATCGTAAAAATTTACTATCACCATTTTTCCGTAACGCGCCAAAAGTATAACTTGAAAAATATTCTATGATACGTCGTGGCCCACTGACTACAAACGCATGTGTATGGGAATAGTCACGTAAAAAGCCTTTGTCTAGGAGCCGTTCAAGTATTACGTAAGCACTATAGGGGGGGAGGGGGTTTGATTTTCTTATTTTTTTATTAGGTCAACAGTAATTATTTACTTTGTCTATGATTGAAAACGAAATGCGTTTTCGAGGATTCCTATAAAAAATTCATATGTTTATGTACTATTATTTTTGAGAGCTTTGCTTACTTTTTCTTACTTTTGCTCACACGAGGAAGCGGAGTATAAAAAATATGTGTGCGTGTACTAGGTGTACACACGTAAGAAGTGAAACTTCTTTATGACCTTATTAGAAACTCTTTCTTTAAACACAGTAAATTTTGATACACTGCCTAGCATACAATTTACAAATTAATTGCTGCAAATTGCGATTAGCAAATTTCAAGTCGAAAATGTAATCCGTTGTCAAACTTCAAAGTCAAAAACATACTATATGTCATATTTTAAGGCCGATAAAGAAGTTTGACTTCGAAAATGTAATCCATTGTCAAACTTCAAAGTCAAAAACATACTATATGTCATATTTTAACGCCGATAAAGAAGTTTGACTTCAAAAAGCAACATGGCGCGTAACGGAAAAATGTGACGCGTAACGCAAAAATGTTACACTAAATTTTTTTCCAACCCCGATAAAGAAGTTTCACTTCAATAAAATTACTAGTAAATCTGCTTAAATAATACTTGAATTGTCTTAAATTGTGAATGAATTACCTTGCACAGTCCCCCAAGGATACTGCCTGGCTCTCACAGTCTTATTCCCAATTTTGACAAAATCAGTACTGCCAACCACAGCAAATGGAATATGACTGTTCATTGAAGTGTTCAATTCGGAGACAGATTCGTTTTCTGTTGGAAACTGGTATATTTCCACACCGTTTGATTGGAGTTCTTGCATAATTTTGGACTGAAAAGCGAAAACATATAAATAATAAATTTAATTTTAAATTAAATAATACATAGTTTTACATTATTATTCAGTCTGATTTTAACTGACTTTAAAATGCACAATTCCACTGTAAAAGCAGCATTGGCAACCCTGAAGTGCTAGGTTAGCTTCCTGACTGTGCGCCAAAAGAAAGCAAACCGAACAGGAGCAATCCAGCCGGGGTAAATAACCAATTCCAGTCAGACACTACTCGGTTTGGAAGAATGTTCTTTAGGGAATTTGTAACTGAACAATTTCAGTATTAAAAAACTTTCTTACTTATAGTAACAACATTATAATGGTCAGTACTAATTTTATGTTTCAGCAAGATTATCTCTTATCCACCAACTTCCTAAATCAGTGAGTACTTTCAGGCCGGTAATCTCAAGTAATAATAGAAGTCATCTTCACTTGAGCACTGTCAAATATGCCAAAGATCAAATAGTAAAGATAATTTGACAGCTCTTTGATAACTTTTGTGGCCTTCGAAATCTAAAGCAAAAAATTACCTTAAACTTCTGCAGTTCAGTCTTAGAGATGGTATCAGCCTTCGCAATGATGGGAATAATATTCATTTTAGTGTCCAATTTCTTCATACAAACAAGATCAATCGATTTGAGACCATGTCCTGAAATGTCAATAAAAAAATGTTATTTAATAATAAAATAAATGTAACAAAAACTTTATTTATGACACAAGGGTTGTGACAGAATTCATATATCGCTAGTCCCCACACTAGGGAGGCCCTGTGTTGTGGGTAACTAGAAAACAATTATTACGTGGTACATGTTTAAATTAGTTAAAAAAATAATAATAATACTACTTATAAATTTAATGTTACAAATGAAGTGAATGAGTGAGTGTGTGAATGGGTGTGTATGCGCATGTATTTGAGAGTGTAGCTGAAAGTTGTTATGATCGTGCACTGTGTCTGTGTTAGTTTATTTGCGTCGGATCTTTCTGTATTTGTACCAATTATAGAAAGGTATTTTCTAGTTTAAAATCAACAGAAAACTTGAGACAAGGGTCAGTATAATCTATAATCTCTTAGGACTCCCACACAAAACTGCGATGCGATTCAATGCGAATTCGCAGTTTTGTGTGGGAGCCCTTAAGGTATTTGAATTACGAACATCAAAACAATTGTTTGACGTTCTTAATACATATTATTAAAATAAAATAAAAATAATGTGTGGCACTCGGGGACTACAGCGGAAGAATTTTTTATCAACTTATGCAATTATAATTATTTATTTACTATTTTTGCAGTATTTTTTTCTCTTTGATATTAATTCAATCTATCTAATCTATAGTCTGTCTCACTCTAACGCGCACCGGCCGCGCTTACCAATCTCGTCAGAGCGATGTGAGACGCAGTATGCGTTCTGTACCCCTCTAAGGGGCCGTCTCCACAAGCGAGAGAATCGCGACGAGTCCGCGTTTTTATCGTCGGGTAATCTCCACGAACGAGCGATTATTCCGCCAGCGTATCGTCGCGATTCGTAACGGAATCACAGCGTATCCGCCAATGACTCGTAACGGAATCGCCGCGTTTCTTTGACGACACGTTGTGCTCTTATTTATTTCAGTGTTCATTTAGAGTTCAGTGGTGCCAGACGAGACCGAAATAAGTAGTGTCTAAATCAGTCAATAAAATATATAATTATTTACTATGGATGTATTGTTTTTATTGATGTATGGTCACGCACGTCGCGAGCTCTCTGCGAGAGCGCCACGTTCCGTGGCGAGTGCGCGACGTGCGCGCCACCAGTAGCGACAGGCTCGCAGCGATGTTATGACGTTTCGCGCGCACTCAAGCACCCGTCGCATCGCCGCGTTAAGATCGCCGTGTGGAGACACGTTCTATGAGATTGTATAGAAATGCGTGGCAGGACGATTGTATCGTCGCGATTCTCTCGCTTGTGGAGACGGCCCCTAACGCGTATTGACCCCACCTATATTACATCATTGTGTTAGGTTTTTATTTTAGTTACGGAATTTCTTGATTCGGTCGCCGCGATCAAAGCCCGCGATAAAATCTATGCAATAGCTTCAAAAGGAAAAGCAAAATTATATTTTATATTAATTATTTTTTTAATTTGGTAATATAGTATAACGCACCGTCTTCCTGGACAACAAGTTTATTTAAATATAACTATTTCCTACAATTAATAAACCTTTTCGATTTTCCTGTATACTGATAAAAAACGAATATCGTTAATTGTATAAGTTTTATGGAAGTTAAATGGTATGACTTCATTTCCATTTGCCAAAATTATTATAGGCTGACATATTCCAAAGGCCGGCAACGCACTCGCGAGCCCTCCGACATTGAGGGTGTTCATGGGTATCGCTTAACATCACGTGAGCGGTGAGCCTCGCGGCCATTTGCCCCTTATAAAATATGTTCTCTAAACACAAGAAATTTAAAATTGTAGCAACTAGGTTATTATATTATTATAAAGCCAGTATCCGCAAAAACCTCTCTATCTCCAACCAATTCTATTCGTATACAGCTATTAGATTCATCTACTGACTCAAGAAAAATCCCACGAAATCTAGTTTTTAATCCACCTAAAAAAAAAAAAACTACTTCTTAAGAATTATTTTATCTTTTAATTTATTTACTTTACACCATTACACAAAACTTCATTACTTACACTGCTAACTTCTACTTATATTATTATTATTTTCTATAAGTATTATTACATTCTTTTTCTTTCTTTTTTTTTGCGACTGAGGCGCAAACTAGCTGCTGTGGTCTCTGGTAGAATGACCAGCGCTGTGGAACAGTCTGCTCTTCAGCATGATGCTGATCCAGGGCCAATTACAGCTACAGCACACACGCATTGCACGCTTGAAACGAACCGAATAAGAAAAGAAAAAAAAAAATTTTTTTTTATATACTTTTCTCTCATTTTTTAAGCTATTGCATAGCTTCTATCGCGGGCCTCGAGCGTGGAGACCGATCCAGAAATTCCGCAACGAAAAAAAACTTACGCGTTAGAGCGGGACAGAACGCATACTGCGTATTCACATCTCTGACGAGATCGGTGCAGCCGGTGCGCGTTAGAGTGAGACAGACTATATAGGCGAGTTAGTTAGTCTGGTAGATTGAATTAATTTATCAAAGAAAAAAGGTGAATTAATATCAAAGAAAAAAAATACTACGTAAATAAATAATTATAATTGCATAAGTTGAAAAAAAATTATGCAATAGCTTTACCGCGGCAGTCCCCGAGTGCCACACGCTTTATTTAATTTTTTTTCTTTGATTCTTGTTATTTTGCGTTTTTGATTGTAATGAATGATATGTCTATTATAAGTGTTATTCTTTATTTGCATTTATACTCCATACAAACAAGGTCTGCGCTAAATTGACGGTAAGTAAAAGTTGGTACCGTTATCTTTTCTACTATTGTGTCAGACGTGCACTGAATAATTCAATGTCAAGGACACTAATGTATTGGTCACCAGGTCACTCATGTCGTCCTGGTACCTTATATAATTGACCCGCACTGCGCTATTGCTTCTTTAATTTAATTATCAAATAAAATCACTAGTTTGTCCCTAATTCCCTATTGGGATATGGGGCAAACTATTTTGCGAGTGTTACAACGCCACGGTCCAGTGATCAATCTTGTATGTTTACCAATACTAAATGATTTTGAACAAAATATTAATCTTAGGGTATGTTTCACAATGTATGGATAAAGTACCAAATAGCTATGCAACACATTAATTATTTGGAAGATAAATTGTGCTATTTGACACTTCATCGGACTCATAACTTATGATGGACTTTATGTGACGAATAGCTCTATCTGAGAGTCGTGAAACGCAACAATTGTGTTTATCCTACCAATAAGTAATAAATAGCTAATTTGGAACTTATGTAGAACTTATCCGTACATTGTGAAACAGACCCTTAATGTATATAAATTACGCATCACGTTGTTTCTCCGCTATGGACTCCTAAACTACTTAACCGATTTCAATCAAATTTGCACACCGCGTGCAGTTTGATCTAACTTAAAAGATAGGATAGTTTACATAAATATATAATTCTACTGTACGTGTGTATGTCACTGAACTCCTCTTAAACGGCTGGACCGATTTGAATGATTTTATTTGTATACGTTTGGGTGGAGCCTTGAATGGTTTAGATTCACAAATCAGCCCGGCAGATGGCGCTGTAGTCGGTACTTTCTACTTTATTTAATATTTTAATCAAGTGAAATATCAAACTTGACAACATCTGTCGGTGTTGTTGTACATTATTTTTGTTCAAGCTTTCAAAAACTGAAATTATCTATTACTTTACACCACATAATGGTAACTTTTAGGTATAAAGGTCACGACACGTTTTACTATTGGGTACAGAAAAACGTTACGGCGCGATACATGGGGGGGGGGGTCAATAAACTCCAAAAATTGCGTGACGTAATACTTGAACGCTTACTTAGTAAATAAACGAAATCATCATAAAATTCGTCTATTTTGTTTTTCACACACACTTCTACCATATTATTAGGCCAGTGACAAATGTCAAGTAATAAAACATAACCTATCACCCGCTGCTTACATACAAAGATTCTAGATGCATAGTTATTATTAATTAAATGTTAATATTATGTATATATATATATATAGCCTATATTACTCAGGGATAAGGGGCCGTTCAAGTATTACGAAAGCAGATTTACTAGCATTTATCCCCCTCCCCCTCCTCTTGTCAGCAAAAGTAAGCAAAGCTCTCATGAATAGTACATAAACGTATTAATTTTTTCTAGGAATCCTCGAAAATGCATTTCGTTTTCAAGCATAGACAATGTGTGGATAATATGTGTAAAAAAGTAAATAATTACTGATGACGTAATCACCAAATAAGAAAATCAAAGACCCCCCCCCCCCATAGTGCTTCCGTAAAACTTGAACAGAGCATTATAATGATAAAAAAAATTTAAATTCCGTCCAGTATTTTTCTTTAGCAATAGACAATCAAAAGAGTTTTTATATAAACCGAAACTCACCAGTCGGACAAATGAAGTAAAGACAAACATGCAAGCGGCTATCATGGTAGGTCGGCAGGGAGCGCTTTATTTAAAGCTCCTCTTGCAAATACGCCTCAAACTGTGCATCAATGTAGTCCACTACGGCTTTGAAACTGTCGTCCTTATTGACCTGGTCACCATATCCCACAGTGTCGCAGAGTGTCAACTGAAATAGTACATATTTTTATTATACCTATATTTTTTTTAAATGTATGCGTGTACTAGGTGTACACACGTAAGAAGTGAAACTTCTTTATGACCTTATTTTACGAAAAATGATCTACTATATGCAACTTTACAGAAATTGGTTAAATAAAGTTAACTTATATAAAGTTTAAAAAAAGGCTTTTATTATCATAGACATAGATGGAATAGAATAAATAAATAGAATACAAATAATACAATTATTTCATTCTACCTTATTACAGAATTTCATTAATTGTAATATAATTATTACTATCATTGTTATCGTTATTATATATTTTTGTTTTTAATATAAATTTTATACATTTTATGAACGCACTGGCAACGCGGCTTCGGCACATGCGCCGTTAGGTATGAAAAACATCTGTTAAATTTGACGCCTTTTGAACTTTTTTTGTAGTAATGGTCATGTAAATTTTTTATTCTTGATCAGAAATGTAGTGAAATTAACAGTTAACGTGACGAAACTAGCTACGAGAAAAAATATAAGATTCTAATAGGACTTCTATAGGCATTCATTTTTCAATCTAATAGTAAAGGAGATGATCAGCCTACTGTGCCTGACACACGCCGTCGACTTTTTGGGTCTAAGACATGTCGGTTTCCTCACGATGTTTTCCTTCACCGTTTGAGCGAATGTTAAATGCGCACATAGAAAGTCCATTGGTGCACAGCCGGGGATCGAACCTACGACGTCAGGGATGAGAGTCGAACGCTGAAGCCACTAGGCTAACACTGCTCAAACAGGAATAATATTATGTTTTAATCACTTTAAGATAGATTTAATAGTAAAGTTTTATATTATGACCCATAATCCCAGAAATAAATCAGTTTAATTGCAATATTTAACTAAAGCACACATAATGTCTTTTCATCATAGTGTGAACACAATTTGACAAAAACAGACCAAAGATGGCCTATTAAAGTTTCTATAAATTAGAGTATTTAAATTTATGTACACTTTAAATAATATCTTAGAATTAATTAGAATGTATTATGAAACTGTAAACATATTAAATGAGGGGTCATTAAATAATGATAACTATTAAAAACTCTAGGAAATAAGCTTACAAATTATATTTTAATCCCTTCATTTAGAATAGTAACATGAACTAGATTTGTAAAAAGATTTGCAAGTTTTTTTGAGTGATTGCTTTCAATGTCAATGTGTTATAACCCAAGAATTAAAACAGCTCTCACAAAGCGATAGATTATACAATGTAATTTATTGGTTACCACACATGATTTTTCAATGACTCATTAAATAACTCCTGTTATATATATAATTAAAATTTCCCTATCCATGACCAATAGAAAAAACTGATAATAATAATTCAATTTAAACATTTATAAGTATAACATGTATAAGGACTAATCATAACATGTTCTATTCCTACAGCAAACTAAAATTATATTAGTTAGCTGAAGGAATAGCAACAATTTAATATAAATTAAAAATATTGAAGCATATACATTAATTCACCTACCTTAAGCCGTACACTGCTTTCCTGCAGTTCATAGGTATGTGCTTTCAATTTAACAGTTGGTAGGTTGTGTGGACTAGGAGAAGACTCGAAATTGGTGTTAAACAAAGAGTCCATAAGTGTAGATTTGCCTAAGCCAGTTTCACCTGTTAACATATCCAGTTTGATTAAATTATTTGATACTTGATTACATGTGTGATGTAACAACATTAATCCATAATAAGTTGTAGCACAACACTTCTACAGCTCTATTGAATTATGCTTGGTAAATGTGTTCTTGTTTTAATTCACTATGAAACAATTATTGTAGTTAGAAAGTACAAAAAGCATCACATACTTGCATTCAAGGCACTTTGAAAGTGTCTATAATAAACCGCCATACCTTAGAAACATTGGTTTGTTTAATGAGCTTGCCGTGGAGATTGAACATTAATTTAGAGACTTTCAATTATGAACAATTATGAGTGCAACATATAAGGCCAATTCGAACCCTAGTCAAACGAAGTCTATTATACAATTACAAATTTAATGAATGCAAACATAAGGGTCAGAGGCATTATCAACAAGTCAATAATATAAGTAGTTACGTCAAGCAAACTTTTATCTATCGAGTACAGTTGATTAAACGCGTATACAATGAATCACTTACCAATACATAGAATGTTGAACACAAATCCATTCTGCACACTCTTGTTTACGAGTTGGTCAGGCAGGCTGTCGAAACCGACATGCCCCGACAACTTTAACGTACGCATTGCAGTCTCCACCTTAAATAAAATCTTATTATTATCATCACTATACTTATATACATGTTCATTGACTCATCCATGAAATATGTCGATTAATTTATTTGTTTTTAAACAATATAGCCGTTATGTTTTGTTTTTATTAGTGCGTCATAAATGAAATCTGAATGTCTATATCCTATAGTAAACAGCAATACGAATGGAGAACGCCCAAGCTGTGACTCTCAGTTCTCACCCTAATTTCTTAAATAGAAACAATTAAAGTTTAATTGATATAACTGTGAATAAACAATCCACTCTCTTTCTACGCATGACACCGTGAATCTCTATAGAAGACAAATAAATTATTTACTCACTTTTATAGGCATAGGCTCAACGTCTATCGCAGCCATTTTACAAGTGTACAGGTTCACGTCTGACTAATGACTGAATGTAGGATTTAGGAAATAGGAAAGTATTTAACTGTCAAAAAAAATGTCGTCCATTACTTGACATAATAACAATGACAATTCCGTTCCGCACCTATCTTCAACAGTCAAGTTGGGCAACGCAAAGTTAATAAAATCAAAAATCAATTCGTGTTATGTTATAAATACAACAAATTTTAGAAACATTCGTTTACCCAAATGATAACGGCGTAACCCTATCAAATCCTCGAAATATTTGTAGGTAAAATAAATAAAGAATAATTTAAAGTGCACTGAATAAATAAAAGTTCCTAGCACTGCGAGTTTATTTTCAAGATTTTACTGATTTAAAAGTATATATATATTTTTTTTTTAATTTATTTATTAGCCGGATACAAAGTCCATTGGCACTTTAAAAAAAGGTATAACAAAATATCTTACACAAATAACTATACTAACTTAACATAAAATACAATCAATATAAAACAATGGTGAGCTTTAAATTTTCTCAACTGTGTTTGTACGAGCCAAGGCTGTACATTTTGCCCACTCAGGCTTCCTTAGTTTTATTATAATCGTGATTATTCCCTACGTACGTGCCAAGGCTCGTACATTCCGATCATCTACAACCGTGATGATTTCCTATGTAAGTACGTGCCAGGGCTCGTACATTCCAATCACCTACAAGCGTGATGTTTGTCTTATGTAAGTACGTGTCCTGGCTGTACAGTTTGTTCACATAATATAAGCATGACGATTTCCTAAATCGTCGGAGTCACGCCCCGAGAGTATAGCCCCACGTTGGGCACCACAAAATGTACGGTTCCTGGATCGTCAGGGGTTCGAAATAATAGAATAAATTGAACTTACTCTATATTTATCACTCGCGTTATACAATAGAATATGAGCGAAATAATAACTATTATGTTAATTGCTATATAATAAGTGCAATCTAACAAACAGAGAGAGTGCCTACGTCTGGCTATGCTCCCGGGGTGAAACTCCCATGATACAGTTAATTGTAATGATACGAATGACTGCTGTAACAGTCGAAGAGAGTGCCTGCGTCGGGCTATACTCTCGGGGCGTGACTCCGACGATTTAGGAAATCGTCATGCTTATATGTGAACAAACTGTACAGCCAGGACACGTACTTACATAAGACAAACATCACGCTTGTAGGTGATTGGAATGTACGAGCCCTGGCACGTACTTACATAGGAAATCATCACGGTTGTAGATGATCGGAATGTACGAGCCTTGGCACGTACGTAGGGAATAATCACGATTATAATAAAACTAAGGAAGCCTGAGTGGGCAAAATGTACAGCCTTGGCTCGTACATACTCCCCCAGGCAAAAGTGCAAGATGAATATGTAGTGCTTTACAAGATGATTTCATTATATGCTTAACAGTCTCTAGGCTTACGCTAACACTTTTAATCACAGCACTATCACTAACACTAGGACCCATAGCTCATGGGCCTTTGCACTACCTAACCGGAGTCCGGTCCCGGGTGGCTTCTCCTGAGGCCACTGCGAGACCGGCTGCTGATTCTGCCGATGCTGCACCTACTGCTCCGTGACGTCTCCTGATCTTTATATGATTGTAATATCCTATCCACTACCTGTCTTGAGCACATTCTGAGAACTATCATGAGCATAAAAAATACATTGCAGTTTTGGTGAATGCAACCATGACCTAGGTTAAATATAATTGTTGTAAAATGCAACCGAACATCGGTAATTTGATATCTGCATAATATTATTCATTGTAGTTGACGTCTTTCACAGTAGGTCAATCCTCTAGCTAACATATGATATTTTGCTTAACTGGCATTCCATTCATTGTTTATGATATTATATAACATAAATGATATATAATGATATAGCCAAAGATGGAATATAAACAAAAAGGTTCAAATATTTGCAAAAGGATTTTTTTTTATTCCTGTGTTTGTGTGGTATTGGTTTTTTGGACAGCTCCAGCGCTACGGGAAATGCAGCCCCTCCACCCTTGCGTATCATAGCACAGGCATTTTATTCAAGCCTCCGCAACTTCGGCTTCTTGTTCGCCTTCGGCGACCAAATATTTATATACAGTCCGCGTCCAAACGCCACCCGAAACGGTCGAATCCACGTCGCTCCGCGCCTTAAAAAAGTTTGCAAAAATCTAAAAAGTGGTATTTCGTGTGATATTAGTGAAGTGTTACATATCGTTATCGATCTATCTTTTAGTGCTAAATTCAGTTTTCTAAGTTTACGTTTCATATTTTATTTCTTCAAAAAAACATTAAAATTTTCAGTTTTTTCTAATTTAAAAATAGTGTTTTTATATTTAAAATTCATAGTTTAGTTTAGTGTTGTAGAGCGAATTACGCTCTACATTTCGACCAAAAATTTGAGTCTGAGGACTCAAAACTGAGGATTTTAGAGCCGAAAAACCGCTAAAAGGTAAATAACTTTTGAATAAGATCTGTGACAATACAATTTTATAAGATTAAATTAATGCATTAGATAGCCCTTTTCAAGACCTATCGTTTGATATGAAGTTCAAAATTTTTGGATAAGAAACAGATTTTTAAGGGAGAAAAAACAACTGGGATTTTCTTCCTAGCTTGTAGCCCCACTAGATACAAACACACAAACAAGTGAATACATCTCAAAGATCCGCTAGACGAAGGGCTATCATTTGACATATTTTTTATGAAAATCCATTAACAAATATCCCTTCAAATCCGAAGAAAACTGGTTTTTGGGTGTGAACCACCCCCAAACATTTCACCACCAACACAAAATTATTTTAAAGACAGAGAATAAAAAATTAGCAATCGATTGACACCAAGATCGGTAACATTCGCCCAACAACTTAAGAGCTACGATCAGAAATAGCCTGGAATCCAGGGTTTCCAGGGGATCCCGACCTTTCAAAAATCGGAAACCACCACCATCTTACAGCCCGCACAAGACTCCATCGGACCAACAACAAATCTGAAAGCACACATTTACACCTGCCCAACTGGACACCAAGTCACCAGGCGACTAGCTGGAACAGCTCAAACTCCATCTCCACTGGAAAGTCCTCGACGAGGGCTTCCAGAAAATACCTAACACCAGCACCCTGCGAAGATTATCAAGCAAGCGATCCTGCATAGTAAAATCAGGTAGGGCTGATTACCAGCCCCATATTGTTAGATTTTTAATATTTTTCAATTCTTGCTCTAAACCCATCGAGCTTGGGCTTGTTTGAACCGGCTTGGCGAGCTCTATGAGATAGTGTACACTGTTCCTCTCACAAACCCCCCTCCATCCATCAAAACAGAAGAAAACTGGTTTTTAGGTGTGAACCACCCCCAAACATTTCACCACCAACACAAAATTATTTTTAAGACAGAGAATAAAAATTAGCAATCGATTGACACCAGGATCGGTAACATTCGCCCAATAACTTAAGAGCTACGATCAGAAATAGCCTGGAATCCAGGGTTTCCAGGGGATCCCGACCTTTCAAAAATCGGAAACCACCACCATCTTACAGCCCGCACAAGACTCCATCGGACCAACAACAAATCTGAAAGCACACATTTACACCTGCCCAACTGGACACCAAGTCACCAGGCGACCAGCTGGAACAGCTCAAACTCCATCTCCACTGGAAAGTCCTCGACGAGGGCTTCCAGAAAATACCCAACACCAGCACCCTCCGAAGATTATCAAGCAAGCGATCCTTCATAGTAAAATCAGGTAGGGTGGATTACCAGCCCCATATTTTTAGATTTTTAATATTTTTCAATTTTTACTCTAAACCCATCGAGCTTGGGCTTATTCAAACCGGCTCGGCGAGCTCTATTTGATAGTGTACACTGTTTCCCTCACAAACCCCCCTCCGCCCCACAATACAGGTTTTTTTCCCCCCTCTGCGACAAAATCTTCCCCCTCACCCCCACCCCCTCGAGTTGGGTATCAAACAACTCAGCTCGAAGAGGTGTACACACCTGTCCACATTTTAGCCCCCCCTCACCCCCCTCCGCAGACATGTTACCTCGTACTCCCCCAAAATCGACCAAATCAGACACTCCACCTCCCCACTTGCCCTCAGCAGCTTCCAGGCGAGCTCTAGTCGACACATTAAGCCCCTCCTTCACGCGCACACGCAGCACTCCCTATCCCTATTTGTAATATTATATTATGTTGGTGTTAAGAAGCGGGCTTAAACCGGACGGCTGAGGGTCGGTTATTTCGGGATTTTTAACGGCAGTCTTGTATACATTTATGTATACAAGCCTTGTGTTACTAAATTCATATTATATAAAACCATAAGAAAGTTTTTCAAAAGACGAGTTTTTCACCCAGAAAACAGTACTTAGTGTAAGAAATTAAAATAAGACACCCCTGCGGAGTGTTTGTACCCGCAAAAACCTACTGGCCTTCAAGAAACCCAAATATTATTAAAAAAATTCCAAAGAACATCCATCCCCACCTCTTTTGCAAAAGTTTTAGTCCTTTCAGTAAATAGAATAAATAAAGGGATACAACTGTGAAGAAACCGCGTCGAGATCGGAGCACAGACACCGGAACTACAGCCGATCTTCACTTTAGCGGCCATTTTGTCCGCCATCTTGTAAAACTTTAGACGGCTGTATCTTTGGAACGGGCTGCCCGATTTCGACGGGATTTCCAACCTTAAGAAGGCCAGGTGACTCTGCGTAGGACTGCAGATAAAAACGGCAATAAAGTAGAGTCGACTCTACATACCCAGTTTTTGGATTGTAAAAGACGAGCACGGGGAGCTTTTCACGAGAGTGAAAACCGCTTTCTCCTCCGGTCTTGCTTGCTGCAAAAGGACTTCCAACTATTTATTACTGCTTTTTCTATTTCTAATTTGTAATTGTGTTTTGCTTTCAGGTATTCTTCGATGACAACGGTTCGCCGGGCTGGAGCTGCGCATCTTATTCTTCGCTTCTTTGTGGCTACGTCTTTCTTCATTTGGTAGAGCGTTTCGGACCACCAGGGGGGGAGGTGAGTATTTTGCGTTTTTTAATTTTTGGTATATGTGTGTCGCATGCTTCTGTGATGATGTTTGTGTAGTGTGTGAGTGTGTATTTTAATATTGTTTTAATCACCTTTTTAACACTTATTAAAAGCACTATTAAAAACAATGGGTCATCGATTTGGATTTCGAGCCGCAATCACTTTAAGGTTTTCCTCCAGAAACACACTTATATCTTTTGATTAATTTTCCTTTACCGTTCGAGCGAATGATAGATGAATTTAAATTGATTTATTTAATAATTGTTTTTGAATTATTTTTGTTTTATTTTTACCCTACTATATAAAAATGTAGAAATAATGACTAGGTACTATGATCAGTATTGGCCTAGCGGATACAGCGTGCGGCTCTCATCCCCGAGGTCGTAGGTTTGATCCCCAGCTGTGCACCAATGGAATTCAATCTTTTTACGTGCGCATAATAATAGTACATTTTCTTAGCTACTCATAGATACTAATTTCATCAAGATCAGACTTGGGGAAGTAATTTTAATTTCATATAAACTAAAAATAGATTTTAAAACGGCCAAGAGTGATATTTTAAAAATTGTTAAATTATACTAAACATTATTTAGTAGCTTTGATAGTTCAAACATACAAAATTTAATTTCCTAAATTTCAAAATTAAATTACTCGGACATCCTCTTCTCTAGGAAACCCGAGTTTGGAGTCAAAAAACTTCCCATTTGACGAACAACCCGAATCCGCAATAAATAAATCCCCCTTCCCACCTGGGAGTCACCCACCCCTTCAAAATCCAAAACCACCCCCTGCATCAGAGACCACTCGAGTTTGGGCTCAAACTGACCGCCTTGCGAAGAGGAATAATCTAGCCCCAACAGAACCCCCCATCCCCCCTATTTTCTTTTTTTTATTATTTCATACTATCTATTAAAATAACCACCCTGAGTTTGGGCTCAAACAATCTGTCTCTTTGAAAGGTATAATTTGACCCCAACATAAATCTCCCCCCCTTCCCCCCTATTTTCTATAAATAGTATCCCTCCCGAGTTTGGGCTCAAATAATCCGTCTTGCTGAAAGATACAATTTGGTCCCAACAGAAATCCCCCCCCTCTCCCCCTTATTTTTTACAAACAGTAACCCCCCCGAGCTTAGGCTCAAACAATCCGCCTTGTTGAGAGATATAATTTGGCTCCAATAGAAATCCCCCCCCTCTCCCCCTTATTTTTTACAAACAGTAACCCCCCCGAGTTTGGGCTCAAACAATCCGCCTTGTTGAGAGGTATAATTTGGCTCCAATAGAAAGTGATTGTTTCCCCTTATTCATCGGTAATGTGGCACTTAGACTTAACTCCCTATATCGCTATCTCGCGGGCCGCCTGCTGACCAGCACACCGCTAGTTTATTATTTACAAGTGAAAGTTTTAAGCATTCTTAAAACTAAAACCTAAAGGGTATCTTATAGTAGGGTAAAAATAAAACAAACATAATTCAAAAACAATTATTAAATAAATCAATTTAAATACAGTATGCAATCCACAACACAACAGCTGTATCCGAGTCCATGTTTACAAAACAAAACGCGCGTAAATCGCGCTTTCTGGACAGGCACTAAGTGAAACCTGAAACAACCTTCCACTGCCAACACTGAGATCCGTGTGGACGCACTGTATGCAATAATTCAAAGGGTTATTTGACAGGATAAATAAAACAATTTTAAATTTTGGAAATCTCAATCAAAAGTAGGACAAGTGGTTGACAAACAGTTGGACTAAATGGAGCTTTTGATTGAAGGTAGGGCTGTCAAAATATATTTTATTATTTGAGAGCCGAGTTCGCGCGAGTAGGTTACTGATTAATCTAATTTTAACCGCCCATGCACTGCCAGAAATCAGGATGATAAATATATCGACGGGTATTCAGTTCCACATAGTTGGTTTAAGAATGGCCTGTAAAATATATTCAAAGTTATTCTCAATAATTTCGTATTTGTAGAAAAATTTACTATTTTTATGGAGCTCAATCAGCATTTACTCCAGTTCAATCCACGTACCTATTAGACCAAATAAGCTTATTGGCTTTAAAACTTTTTTTAGGAATAAAAGAAAGAAAAATCTATATATAATTTTTCAGTTCAGAGACAACCCTACCGAACCGGGAGTTGCGACCTAGTTTTAGTTCGATTTTAGCCATATTGGTAATTGCAGTTATAATCGGTTTGAGGCCTACACATAAATTGCTAACGTTGGTCCGTGACTTCGCTTGACAAAACGTTATTCGACATTTCGGCGTTTCAGTAATGGTGCTCAGCAATATGCAGAATCTACTAAAATGTTGTCTTGTTTATTTATTTCCTAATAACCACTCTCACGTACTGCCCGCGCAACTGTTTTCACGTCAACCGTACAGCTACTCGCGCGGCTTAGACCCGCGCGCACCGCGCCCGCTACATCGCAACAAAAACCATTATATCTGTTGAAATATAATAACTACAACTATGAAAAAAATACTACAGAATAGGTTGAAGTATATAAATTAAAACACATTTTTTAATAATTGGATAATGTTAATAAATTAGTACTTAAAACGGGATAAAACATTTGAGTCTGAGCAAAAATGCTTAAATTTTTTATAGATATAGGCCTTACGCAAAAAATATAAACGATTTCGAAATAAGAATAATTTTACAAAAAACTAGACTAATTATCCTTTCAAAAGATGCCAAGATGTTTATATTTAATCAACATTGAGTAAGCTAATAAATTAAAACAAAACAACCACTTCTCGTAATTTTACCATAGCCTCTTGAGTCGCGCGCTATGACTTTTTTGTGCCAAGATGGCCGCCTATCTAAGGTCTCCCACACACCATATAGTTTTTTAACTAACTAAAAAATAGGGTATGTTCGATTTGTTTCAATCGTATCTTTTTAAATGAAAAACAGAATAACAGTGTCGTAAATTTTAATGAGACATTTTTGATAAGATTTCGAGTTGTAAATGATAATCCACCGTTTCTCCACTGTTTCCACGTCCCCCACGGTCTCCACGACTGCCACGGCCACTACTGCAGCACCTAAACTAACATCCACCAGTATAGGATTGATTAGAATTAGCATAAGTTATTAGCAAATGAATGTTCGTATGTCAATTAAATTAATGCAAAATAGCATTATAATGCACTTCACTAAGGAAATTGAAGTGCATCAAAAGTGCAATTATTTTCCAATATCATAATCATAGACATAAATAAACACATTACACCATGCGTAACAAAAAATTGCAAACATATTTTTTCGTTTGTACAAACCCTTATTTATGACATTTGCTCTAACGTCCGTGGATACCGCACTGTCCATAACGATAAACCTGTGGAACACCTCAATATTATTTGGGAATCTTAAATCATCTTAATGTATTTCTATTTGGAAAAGGCATGAATATGCTTATGAAGGACTGTACATTCATTTTTAACTATTAATTCACTAAACAGACGTAAACAAATCATCAAAATCAGCCAACAACTTCTAAGAAGCCATTTTGCCCTTGACAAAAATATTTTAAAGTTGAAATTAAACTCAATTTAGCATTTAAAACTATATAACATTATCATAACCGTAAAGTACAAATATTCAAGTTTATTTTGATGTATGATAATTAAAGAAATATAATATAAAACTAAAGTACTTACGACATAATTGCTGAAACTCCGAAACACTTGTTAACAAAATTCACAAGAACGAGTCACTTGAGTTTGGATTTTTTTTTTACAGAGAACTAATCATATTTCATTGCCATCTGTAGTTTATTGGGTGAACTGTTTCCTAAGCTATCATTCTACGTCGATAAAAACGTTTATCTCTAACCTCAGTTTTAACTAGATGTCATTTTCTTAAACTTGTCGTTTTGGATACTGTAGTATCCATGTACGGATGCCGCCATTATTGTTTTGGATACTGTAGTATCCACGTACGTGAGAGTGGATAAATAACATAAATGATATATAATGATATAGCCAAAGATGGAATATAAACAAAAAGGTTCAAATATTTGCAAAAGGATTTTTTTTTATTCCTGTGTTTGTGTGGTATTGGTTTTTTGGACAGCTCCAGCGCTACGGGAAATGCAGCCCCTCCACCCTTGCGTATCATAGCACAGGCATTTTATTCAAGCCTCCGCAACTTCGGCTTCTTGTTCGCCTTCGGCGACCAAATATTTATATACAGTCCGCGTCCAAACGCCACCCGAAACGGTCGAATCCACGTCGCTCCGCGCCTTAAAAAAGTTTGCAAAAATCTAAAAAGTGGTATTTCGTGTGATATTAGTGAAGTGTTACATATCGTTATCGATCTATCTTTTAGTGCTAAATTCAGTTTTCTAAGTTTACGTTTCATATTTTATTTCTTCAAAAAAACATTAAAATTTTCAGTTTTTTCTAATTTAAAAATAGTGTTTTTATATTTAAAATTCATAGTTTAGTTTAGTGTTGTAGAGCGAATTACGCTCTACATTTCGACAAAAAATTTGAGTCTAAGGACTCAAAACTGAGGATTTTAGAGCCGAAAAACCGCTAAAAGGTAAATAACTTTTGAATAAGATCTGTGACAATACAATTTTATAAGATTAAATTAATGCATTAGATAGCCCTTTTCAAGACCTATCGTTTGATATGAAGTTCAAAATTTTTGGATAAGAAACAGATTTTTAAGGGAGAAAAAACAACTGGGATTTTCTTCCTAGCTTGTAGCCCCACTAGATACAAACACACAAACAAGTGAATACATCTCAAAGATCCGCTAGACGAAGGGCTATCATTTGACATATTTTTTATGAAAATCCATTAACAAATATCCCTTCAAATCCGAAGAAAACTGGTTTTTGGGTGTGAACCACCCCCAAACATTTCACCACCAACACAAAATTATTTTAAAGACAGAGAATAAAAAATTAGCAATCGATTGACACCAAGATCGGTAACATTCGCCCAACAACTTAAGAGCTACGATCAGAAATAGCCTGGAATCCAGGGTTTCCAGGGGATCCCGACCTTTCAAAAATCGGAAACCACCACCATCTTACAGCCCGCACAAGACTCCATCGGACCAACAACAAATCTGAAAGCACACATTTACACCTGCCCAACTGGACACCAAGTCACCAGGCGACTAGCTGGAACAGCTCAAACTCCATCTCCACTGGAAAGTCCTCGACGAGGGCTTCCAGAAAATACCTAACACCAGCACCCTGCGAAGATTATCAAGCAAGCGATCCTGCATAGTAAAATCAGGTAGGGCTGATTACCAGCCCCATATTGTTAGATTTTTAATATTTTTCAATTCTTGCTCTAAACCCATCGAGCTTGGGCTTGTTTGAACCGGCTTGGCGAGCTCTATGAGATAGTGTACACTGTTCCTCTCACAAACCCCCCTCCATCCATCAAAACAGAAGAAAACTGGTTTTTAGGTGTGAACCACCCCCAAACATTTCACCACCAACACAAAATTATTTTTAAGACAGAGAATAAAAATTAGCAATCGATTGACACCAGGATCGGTAACATTCGCCAAATAACTTAAGAGCTACGATCAGAAATAGCCTGGAATCCAGGGTTTCCAGGGGATCCCGACCTTTCAAAAATCGGAAACCACCACCATCTTACAGCCCGCACAAGACTCCATCGGACCAACAACAAATCTGAAAGCACACATTTACACCTGCCCAACTGGACACCAAGTCACCAGGCGACCAGCTGGAACAGCTCAAACTCCATCTCCACTGGAAAGTCCTCGACGAGGGCTTCCAGAAAATACCCAACACCAGCACCCTCCGAAGATTATCAAGCAAGCGATCCTTCATAGTAAAATCAGGTAGGGTGGATTACCAGCCCCATATTTTTAGATTTTTAATATTTTTCAATTTTTACTCTAAACCCATCGAGCTTGGGCTTATTCAAACCGGCTCGGCGAGCTCTATTTGATAGTGTACACTGTTTCCCTCACAAACCCCCCTCCGCCCCACAATACAGGTTTTTCCCCCCCTCTGCGACAAAATCTTCCCCCTCACCCCCACCCCCTCGAGTTGGGTATCAAACAACTCAGCTCGAAGAGGTGTACACACCTGTCCACATTTTAGCCCCCCCTCACCCCCCTCCGCAGACATGTTACCTCGTACTCCCCCAAAATCGACCAAATCAGACACTCCACCTCCCCACTTGCCCTCAGCAGCTTCCAGGCGAGCTCTAGTCGACACATTAAGCCCCTCCTTCACGCGCACACGCAGCACTCCCTATCCCTATTTGTAATATTATATTATGTTGGTGTTAAGAAGCGGGCTTAAACCGGACGGCTGAGGGTCGGTTATTGTATCTAATAGCAGAACTGGCCTTCAACAACCTACCCGTGTCCAACTCTAAACACTTGCATAATTATAAGCACAATAAGCACAATTAATTATAGCTTACCCGTGTTTAAGATTCTTTATTTCAACTGCATAAGTAAAAGTAAAACTTTTCTCATGTTTAATATTGTAAAACTTTTATTTGTAATATTGTATTATGTTGGTGTTAAGAAGCGGGCTTAAACCGGACGGCTGAGGGTCGGTTATTTCGGGATTTTTAACGGCAGTCTTGTATACATTTATGTATACAAGCCTTGTGTTACTAAATTCATATTATATAAAACCATAAGAAAGTTTTTCAAAAGACGAGTTTTTCACCCAGAAAACAGTACTTAGTGTAAGAAATTAAAATAAGACACCCCTGCGGAGTGTTTGTACCCGCAAAAACCTACTGGCCTTCAAGAAACCCAAATATTATTAAAAAAATTCCAAAGAACATCCATCCCCACCTCTTTTGCAAAAGTTTTAGTCCTTTCAGTAAATAGAATAAATAAAGGGATACAACTGTGAAGAAACCGCGTCGAGATCGGAGCACAGACACCGGAACTACAGCCGATCTTCACTTCAGTGGCCATTTTGTCCGCCATCTTGTAAAACTTTAGACGGCTGTATCTTTGGAACGGGCTGCCCGATTTCGACGGGATTTCCAACCTTAAGAAGGCCAGGTGACTCTGCGTAGGACTGCAGATAAAAACGGCAATAAAGTAGAGTCGACTCTACATACCCAGTTTTTGGATTGTAAAAGACGAGCACGGGGAGCTTTTCACGAGAGTGAAAACCGCTTTCTCCTCCGGTCTTGCTTGCTGCAAAAGGACTTCCAACTATTTATTACTGCTTTTTCTATTTCTAATTTGTAATTGTGTTTTGCTTTCAGGTATTCTTCGATGACAACGGTTCGCCGGGCTGGAGCTGCGCATCTTATTCTTCGCTTCTTTGTGGCTACGTCTTTCTTCATTTGGTAGAGCGTTTCGGACCACCAGGGGGGGAGGTGAGTATTTTGCGTTTTTTAATTTTTGGTATATGTGTGTCGCATGCTTCTGTGATGATGTTTGTGTAGTGTGTGAGTGTGTATTTTAATATTGTTTTAATCACCTTTTTAACACTTATTAAAAGCACTATTAAAAACAATGGGTCATCGATTTGGATTTCGAGCCGCAATCACTTTAAGGTTTTCCTCCAGAAACACACTTATATCTTTTGATTAATTTTCCTTTACCGTTCGAGCGAATGATAGATGAATTTAAATTGATTTATTTAATTATTGTTTTTGAATTATTTTTGTTTTATTTTTACCCTACTATATAAAAATGTAGAAATAATGACTAGGTACTATGATCAGTATTGGCCTAGCGGATACAGCGTGCGGCTCTCATCCCCGAGGTCGTAGGTTTGATCCCCAGCTGTGCACCAGTGTGCACTGTGGGAAGTAATTTTAATTTCATATAAACTAAAAATAGATTTTAAAACGGCCAAGAGTGATATTTTAAAAATTGTTAAATTATACTAAACGTTATTTAGTAGCTTTGATAGTTCAAACATACAAAATTTAATTTCCTAAATTTCAAAATTAAATTACTCGGACATCCTCTTCTCTAGGAAACCCGAGTTTGGAGTCAAAAAACTTCCCATTTGACGAACAACCCGAATCCGCAATAAATAAATCCCCCTTCCCACCTGGGAGTCACCCACCCCTTCAAAATCCAAAACCACCCCCTGCATCAGAGACCACTCGAGTTTGGGCTCAAACCGACCGCCTTGCGAAGAGGAATAATCTAGCCCCAACAGAACCCCCCCATCCCCCCTATTTTCTTTTTTTTATTATTTCATACTATCTATTAAAATAACCACCATGAGTTTGGGCTCAAACAATCCGCCTTGTTGAGAGGTATAATTTGGCTCCAATAGAAAGTGATTGTTTCCCCTTATTCATCGGTAATGTGGCACTTAGACTTAACTCCCTATATCGCTATCTCGCGGGCCGCCTGCTGACCAGCACACCGCTAGTTTATTATTTGCAAGTGAAAGTTTTAAGCATTCTTAAACTAAAACCTAAAGGATATCTTATAGTAGGGTAAAAATAAAACAAAAATAATTCAAAAACATTTATTAAATAAAGCAATTTAAATACAGTATGCAATCCACAACACAACAGCTGTATCCGAGTCCATGTTTACAAAACAAAACGCGCGTAAATCGCGCTTTCTGGACAGGCACTAAGTGAAACCTGAAACAACCTTCCACTGCCAACACTGAGATCACTGTATGCAATAATTCAAAGGGTTATTTGACAGGATAAATAAACAATTTTAAATTTTGGAAATCACAATCAAAAGCAGGACAAGTGGTTGACAAACAGTTGGACTAAATGGAGCTTTTGATTGAAGGTAGGGCTGTCACAAATATATTTATTATTTGAGAGCGGAGTTCGCACGAGTAGGTTACTGATTAATCTAATTTTAACCGCCCATGCACTGCCAGAAGTCAGGATGATAAATATATCGACGGGTATTCAGTTCCACATAGTTGGTTTAAGAATGGCCTATAAAATATATTCAAAGTTATTCTCAATAATTTCGTATTTTTAGAAAAATTTACTATTTTTATGGAGCTCAATCAGCATTTACTCCAGTTCAATCCACGTACCTATTAGACCAAATACGCTTATTGGCTTTAAAACTTTTTTTAGGAATAAAAGAAAGAAAAATCTATATATAATTTTTCAGTTCAGAGACAACCCTACCGAACCGGGAGTTGCGACCTAGTTTTAGTTCGATTTTAGCCATATTGGTGATTGCAGTTATAATCGGTTTGAGGCCTACACATAAATTGCTAACGTTGGTCCGTGACTTCGCTTGACAAAACATTATTCGACATTTCGGCGTTTCAGTAATGGTGCTCAGCAATATGCAGAATCTATTAAAATGTTGTCTTGTTTATTTATTTCGTAATAAATAACATAAATGATATATAACAAAAACACAATTATACTACAGATATAGCCAAAGATGGAATATATACATAAAGGTTCAAATATTTGCAAAAGGATTTTTTTTATTCCTGTGTTTGTGTGGTAGTGTGTAAGGATGTGTTTGAGGGGTGTGCTCATGATGCAGGTGATTTAGCGCTATGGATATTGAAGTCGAGGCTTAAATAGTGGTCGTTGTATGTTCGGGCTGCGCGATACAAAACTGAGTTGTTTGCAAATTTGGTGTTGATGTCTGATAGGCAGGAACATGAAGAGCAGTATTTCTAGAAGTGAGGTGATAATATTGCTTGAACGACATTTAGTGCTCGAAGTTGGTTGCAATATTCCGCTGATTTTTTGACTTGAATATTGTTATTTTTCTTACATAACATTTAAACTAACTAATGACTTTAATAATGAATGCTTTAAAAATGTAGAAATAATGACTAGGTACTATGATCAGTATTGGCCTATCGGATACAGCGTGCGGCTCTCATCCCCGAGGTCGTAGGTTTGATCCCCAGCTGTGCACCAATGGAATTTCTTTTTACGCATCTATCATTCGCTCGAACGGTAAAGGAAAATTAATCAAAAGATATAAGTGTGTTTCTGGAGGAAAAACTTAAAGTGATTGCGGCTCGAAATCCAAATCGATGACCCATTGTTTTTAAAAGTGCTTTTAATAAGTGTTAAAAAGGTGATTAAAACAATATTAAAATATAAAAAAATCCATCAAGTAGTTCTGTAGAAATTAAAACTTCTACCTCTACAACATAGAAAAAGTTGCCCTTCAGCCATTTGCTATTCCGAAATCAAGTTCAATAGCTCATCTGAAAGCTCTTTGAAAGAGTTTTCCAATCGATACATCGCACAACAACCTTCGACAAAGAAGTCCGAAGTTACAACCCCGACAACTATTGATGCAGCCGTTGTCCAAAAGTCTTAAAGTTGTGGAGCTCATCACAAGGAAGTCAGAAGAGGTGGATCCTAGTAAAATTAGAAACAGTAAGAGTACATTTAAGTCTGTAATTCTCGAAAATTTAGTTTATCTAGCTTTAATAGTTTCAGAGTTATAGCGATTATAAAGTTATCATATTCAGTTACTAACAAGCACTTTAAAGTGGTTTTTACAAGTCAGATCCCTTCTGCAAATATATATTCAAAATCCCCTCATTTTACTTAATATACAGACAGTCTTAGAATTTAAAAATATCCCTTTACTTTGAAGTAATATTATTTTCTAAAACACATTAAGTTGGTAACTTTCTCTTAAGTTGGCCGCTTGTAACTCAAAAGCTACTCAAAAACCTGTCAATATTCTTAATTATAATAATAGTACATTTTCTTAGCTACTCATAGATACTAATTTCATCAAGATCAGACTTGGGGAAGTAATTTTAATTTCATATAAACTAAAAATAGATTTTAAAACGGACAAGAGTGATATTTTAAAAATTGTTAAATTATACTAAACATTATTTAGTAGCTTTGATAGTTCAAACATACAAAATTTAATTTCCTAAATTTCAAAATTAAATTACTCGGACATCCTCTTCTCTAGGAAACCCGAGTTTGGAGTCAAAAAACTTCCCATTTGACGAACAACCCGAATCCGCAATAAATAAATCCCCCTTCCCACCTGGGGGGAGTCACCCACCCCTTCAAAATCCAAAACCACCCCCTGCATCAGAGACCACTCGAGTTTGGGCTCAAACTGACCGCCTTGCGAAGAGGAATAATCTAGCCCCAACAGAACCCCCCATCCCCCCTATTTTCTTTTTTTTATTATTTCATACTATCTATTAAAATAACCACCCTGAGTTTGGGCTCAAACAATCTGTCTCTTTGAAAGGTATAA
The DNA here is from genome assembly GCA_963693345.1 of Pieris melete. NCBI lineage: Eukaryota > Metazoa > Arthropoda > Insecta > Lepidoptera > Pieridae > Pieris > Pieris melete. Next base: position 3,196 of record CAVNZK010000369.1, on the reverse strand, counting down.
TTTGACCCCAACATAAATCTCCCCCCCTTCCCCCCTATTTTCTATTAATAGTATCCCTACCGAGTTTGGGCTCAAATAATCCGTCTTGCTGAAAGATACAATTTGGTCCCAACAGAAATCCCCCCCCTCTCCCCCTTATTTTTTACAAACAGTAACCCCCCCGAGCTTAGGCTCAAACAATCCGCCTTGTTGAGAGGTATAATTTGGCTCCAATAGAAATCCCCCCCCTCTCCCCCTTATTTTTTACAAACAGTAACCCCCCGAGTTTGGGCTCAAACAATCCGCCTTGTTGAGAGGTATAATTTGGCTCCAATAGAAAGTGATTGTTTCCCCTTATTCATCGGTAATGTGGCACTTATACTTAACTCCCTATATCGCTATCTCGCGGGCCGCCTGCTGACCAGCACACCGCTTGTTTATTATTTACAAGTGAAAGTTTTAAGCATTCTTAAAACTAAAACCTAAAGGGTATCTTATAGTAGGGTAAAAATAAAACAAACATAATTCAAAAACAATTATTAAATAAATCAATTTAAATACAGTATGCAATCCACAACACAACAGCTGTATCCGAGTCCATGTTTACAAAACAAAACGCGCGTAAATCGCGCTTTCTGGACAGGCACTAAGTGAAACCTGAAACAACCTTCCACTGCCATTACTGAGATCCGTGTGGACGCACTGTATGCAATAATTCAAAGGGTTATTTGACAGGATAAATAAAACAATTTTAAATTTTGGAAATCTCAATCAAAAGTAGGACAAGTGGTTGACAAACAGTTGGACAAATGGAGCTTTTGATTGAAGGTAGGGCTGTCAAAATATATTTTATTATTTGAGAGCCGAGTTCGCGCGAGTAGGTTACTGATTAATCTAATTTTAACCGCCCATGCACTGCCAGAAATCAGGATGATAAATATATCGACGGGTATTCAGTTCCACATAGTTGGTTTAAGAATGGCCTGTAAAATATATTCAAAGTTATTCTCAATAATTTCGTATTTGTAGAAAAATTTACTATTTTTATGGAGCTCAATCAGCATTTACTCCAGTTCAATCCACGTACCTATTAGACCAAATAAGCTTATTGGCTTTAAAACTTTTTTTAGGAATAAAAGAAAGAAAAATCTATATATAATTTTTCAGTTCAGAGACAACCCTACCGAACCGGGAGTTGCGACCTAGTTTTAGTTCGATTTTAGCCATATTGGTAATTGCAGTTATAATCGGTTTGAGGCCTACACATAAATTGCTAACGTTGGTCCGTGACTTCGCTTGACAAAACGTTATTCGACATTTCGGCGTTTCAGTAATGGTGCTCAGCAATATGCAGAATCTACTAAAATGTTGTCTTGTTTATTTATTTCCTAATAACCACTCTCACGTACTGCCCGCGCAACTGTTTTCACGTCAACTGTACAGCTACTCGCGCGGCTTAGACCCGCGCGCACCGCGCCCGCTACATCGCAACAAAAACCATTATATCTGTTGAAATATAATAACTACAACTATGAAAAAAATACTACAGAATAGGTTGAAGTATATAAATTAAAACACATTTTTTAATAATTGGATAATGTTAATAAATTAGTACTTAAAACGGGATAAAACATTTGAGTCTGAGCAAAAATGCTTAAATTTTATATAGATATAGGCCTTACGCAAAAAATATAAACGATTTCGAAATAAGAATAATTTTACAAAAAACTAGACTAATTATCCTTTCAAAAGATGCCAAGATGTTTATATTTAATCAACATTGAGTAAGCTAATAAATTAAAACAAAACAACCACTTCTCGTAATTTTACCATAGCCTCTTGAGTCGCGCGCTATGACTTTTTTGTGCCAAGATGGCCGCCTATCTAAGGTCTCCCACACACCATATAGTTTTTTAACTAACTAAAAAATAGGGTATGTTCGATTTGTTTCAATCGTATCTTTTTAAATGAAAAACAGAATAACAGTGTCGTAAATTTTAATGAGACATTTTTGATAAGATTTCGAGTTGTAAATGATAATCCACCGTTTCTCCACTGTTTCCACGCCCCCCACGGTCTCCACGACTGCCACGGCCACTACTGCAGCACCTAAACTAACATCCACCAGTATAGGATTGATTAGAATTAGCATAAGTTATTAGCAAATGAATGTTCGTATGTCAATTAAATTAATGCAAAATAGCATTATAATGCACTTCACTAAGGAAATTGAAGTGCATCAAAAGTGCAATTATTTTCCAATATCATAATCATAGACATAAATAAACACATTACACCATGCGTAACAAAAAATTGCAAACATATTTTTTCGTTTTTACAAACCCTTATTTATGACATTTGCTCTAACGTCCGTGGATACCGCACTGTCCATAACGATAAACCTGTGGAACACCTCAATATTATTTGGGAATCTTAAATCATCTTAATGTATTTCTATTTGGAAAAGGCATGAATATGCTTATGAAGGACTGTACATTCATTTTTAACTATTAATTCACTAAACAGACGTAAACAAATCATCAAAATCAGCCAACAACTTCTAAGAAGCCATTTTGCCCTTGACAAAAATATTTTAAAGTTGAAATTAAACTCAATTTAGCATTTAAAACTATATAACATTATCATAACCGTAAAGTACAAATATTCAAGTTTATTTTGATGTATGATAATTAAAGAAATATAATATAAAACTAAAGTACTTACGACATAATTGCTGAAACTCCGAAACACTTGTTCACAAAATTCACAAGAACGAGTCACTTGAGTTTGGATTTTTTTTTTACAGAGAACTAATCATATTTCATTGCCATCTGTAGTTTATTGGGTGAACTGTTTCCTAAGGTATCATTCTACGTCGATAAAAACGTTTATCTCTAACCTCAGTTTTAACTAGATGTCATTTTCTTAAACTTGTCGTTTTTGATACTGTAGTATCCATGTACGGATGCCGCCATTATTGTTTTGGATACTGTAGTATCCACGTACGTGAGAGTGGATAAATAACATAAATGATATATAATGATATAGCCAAAGATGGAATATAAACAAAAAGGTTCAAATATTTGCAAAAGGATTTTTTTTTATTCCTGTGTTTGTGTGGTATTGGTTTTTTGGACAGCTCCAGCGCTACGGGAAATGCAGCCCCTCCACCCTTGCGTATCATAGCACAGGCATTTTATTCAAGCCTCCGCAACTT
>CAVNZK010000368.1:1800000-1967710 GCA_963693345.1 Pieris melete | reverse complement strand
ACCGCTACTACGCAAATTTAATTAAATATTAGTATTGTATTGCGCAGAATCACTAGTGCTGTTTTTATACAAATATTTGACGTGACGTGACGTGACGTGATGATTGACGTTTTGTTTTTTATGTTAGTATTAAATTTGTCATACTAATGATAGAAAGCCCGGCGTCAAAGGTTGGATAGAGATAGATAGAAAAGCGAATGGAGTAAGAAAGCAATGGATAGATTTGGGAAAAGCTGGAGGGGCCTTAACGCGTAAAGGGGTTCCGATCAATCGCACTGAGGGAAGTTAGTATATAAAGATAACAAGAAAATTTATATATAACATGTCTATCCTGTACATATTTTGTCAAATAACCGGGCTTTATTATTAATGATAGAAAAACAGCATTTAATTTAACATTTAAAGTGTTTATTTTAATAATAGGAAAGCAAAACCAAAACTACTCTATCTAACTAATTATGACTATTGACCACCTCCCGACCTCCAACTATTCAAAGTTAGAGTGTACTCCCTCAAAGGCCGACAACGCACCCACTAAAAATGGGTGTCCATGGGATGCGATGACAGCTCGTTTGCCCCCTATTATATATTTAAAAAAACGCAAGAGAAATGCAGTGGTTTGGTTAACGTAACAGCATTGGTACTCTGTAACTTGTAGTTTTGAGTTCTGCACGATCAGCAATATGAATACAATAACTAGTATGTTAGAATGTATAAGCGCAGGATTAAGATATATGGACTCCCGTATCTCTGCGAACCAGGAATGAGCGAGTAACTGATTTGCTTCAACAGCCTCCGCCAGGATGCGTCTGTATAAGTGTAGTCCGCCCCGAAGACTACGAAATGTCTGTTGTCCCCTTGACATACTCCAGTCATGCTGTTATATCCCAATTCTAGAGCCATTAATAAAACATATTTGTGGATAACGTGAATTAGCTAATGGAACGTCTCGGTTGATGCTGTATAGAATTTCTGGACAATCATGAATTTATTACTACTTTATACCAAACTAGCAAACTCGGCGAACTCCGTTTCGCCACCAGATGGCTTCGTTTTATGTAACATTTCGTTTGGTGATCCCGCTTTTCTGTTGAAATTTTCTTTGCTATAAACCTCACGGAGCCCGAGACCTTTCCAACGAATGCAAAACCGTGGAAATCGGTTCGTGCGTTCTGGAGTTATAGCGTCAGGAAGGAAAACCCGACTTATTTTTATATAGTAGATTGCTGAAGAACTACAGAGACTTTTTCATCCCAGTTGTATTGTATAAGACTATTTTTAATTTAACATTCGCTCGAACGGTGAAGGAAAACAGCGTGAGGAAACCGGCTTGCCTTAGATCCAAAAAGTCCAAAGCACAGGAGGCTAATCACCTAGTAGCCTATTATATTGACATATCATGAAACAGATACAGAAATCTGAGGCCCTGATTTATTATATTTTTAAATTTGTTTAAATCTGTAGTACTCGCATTAAGGTAATATTACATTGATATATATCATCCACAGAGGTGCGCGTGAGTCCCGGCGCAGCTGGAACGTCAGCTGAGTCTCCACACATACACCATCCGCCTCATCACCAGCCTCACCATCATCATAATATGGTTAGTAACAACACTAATATTTAAATTCAAGTACTATAATTTAAGTAAGTTTATGTTATTATTATATTTAATACTAATACAAGACCTCCGGAGAAACTTAGGCCTGTTCCCAGTTCTTTCAATGGTCTTTCATATTCGTTAGTATTTTCCAATCTTTCTCCACTTTTTTATTTCATCTTCCCAGGTTTCTGGTGGGTGTCCTTACCTCTTTCTGCCCACTGGGCCCAAATAGGACCTTTTTAGCTACCACATGCGCGGGCAGTGGGGCCCATTTTCACTTTAATTTCTTTACCAACGTGTGTTGCCACGTCTGTTATTTTTATTTTTTAAGTCAAGTTTATTACACGAATATTTACAAAGAGAACATTTTATTTTGTTACAAATATTACAAGAAATTAAATTCTGTACAGTAATACTGGACATAATTTAATTTCTGTTAATATACAGCTTATCAGCGGGTAAAAACGTTTTGAGATAATCCATTCGAGGAAGGATGTTTTATATTATCACGCTACGACCAAATTATGCGGGAAGACCGCACGGCACAGCTGGTTTTTTTTTATTTATTTTTATTTCCTTATTTTTACAGTAACTTCATACTAATACAATAGAAAATTTATTTATATAAAAATGGAACTAAAAACAAAACAAGAAAACATAAAGCCTAAACCTTTTTATAACTAACTAGCAGACCGGGCCACGCGTTGCTGAGGCTAAGGTTTTTGTTATATTAAATAGTAGTAAACTATTGAAGGGAACCGGTAGGAGAATACCAGTCTAGGGGACCACCATGCTTCCTTAGTGGTTATGCCATTAAATTGTAGTTTTTGTGAAACGTTGATACTGTCAACACAGCGCCATCTGTTAGAATTGAGACTATCAAATAATATACAAATATTTTGCAATAAAATAATATTGTGGCTATAAATTGAGATGTAAGCTATCCTATCTTTTAAGTTGGATCAAACTACACACGGTGTGCAAATCTGATTGATATCGGTTCGGTAGTTTAGGAGTCCATCGCGGACAAACAACGTGACACGTAATTTATATATATTAAGATTATAAATAATTCAACTCCTGTGAATTCAGCCAGTGTGCAAATTTGTATTTGCGTAAATGGCACTAAAAAAATCTCTAAGTAAATTTGTACTCGAGGCACTGCAAGCAATTGCCGCTTACCACGCCGAGTGTGATTATTTCGCACATCCCGAAATTCAACTACGTTTAAATGGGCCTAGGTCTTTGATTTCTGCTACTCTTGGAAGTTGTATACATGGGGATCACCATTCCACATTGAGTACTCTCATTTTATGATTTCAGGACACGAATCCGCTGGAAGGCCCCGTAGAGTCTATCGTCAGTGGGGCAGGATCATCTGATGGTGAATTGTCTAGTAAAGCAGGAGACAGTCCCAGCAGGAAACGAAGGCGGATATGCAGACATATATCTTCTGGTAAAAATATGTTACAAAACACTAAACTTGAGTCGCATGGGTGATTCTGTGCCTTGGATAGTAATTATATGCACTTTTCAAACACATTTCTGACCCGGAAGTCACTATCTTCATTAGGTAAATTATGCATATAACGTGGACGTTCAAGTCACTGAATTTGAAATAATCGTAGGTCAATTAACACAGTCAAATATTAGCACACCTGACACAAGAATTTCTTCTTCAAATTCTAAGAGAAGAAATAGGAGCCCATTTTTCGATACTGAAACAGTTCTTGACTCAATCCTAAATGTCTCCCAAATTACTTGTCTTGTTCGTTGACAAACTTTAAGAGTCTGACTTTTTGAAGACAATATTTTACGGTCTAATCTAGGAATCCTAATAGAATTTTCGTTCATTATTTATTATAAAAAAGAACGATATTACAGGTGAAAGTAACGTGTCAGTGCCAACGCCGACTGTCGAAAGACGGACGCCCAGACATCATTATCAACCGAGGTAATTTTTAATTTATCTCGATACTTAAATTAGCTTTAAGTAATACAGCGCTAAAGGTCTCGTCTTTGTTTCGTTAAGAGGTGTTCAAAATTGTTGTGTAATACTGCTGTTTCAAGGTATAAGTTATACTTATGAAGCAATGTCTACTTGAAATTAAATTTTTGTAAATTCTGGCTCGAAGGACCAAAATAAGTTAATATTTCGAGGTTAATGTTCTGTCTTGATATTGTGTACTGAAACACAAAAGTTCATTAGAATTTTACTATGTTCCTACCTTGTGCGATTACACTATCTATATGTTTTGATAATTCAGTATGAATTATATAGATATTAAAGTTTTTTAAACTATATGTCTATATGACTATGCCAGATTGGAATTCTAGTGCTGCACAAGTTTTCCTTCCAAAAAAATGATAATTGTTACTTTAAATTAACGAATAGTTCAGAACTCCTTAATTAAAAGGACGTAAGTTATGATTTAGTTTTCAATTCAGTTCGAAACTATTTGCCCAAAATCCAGAAACTTAGAGTAAAATCATGATGATTTAAATCAAGATAGTCCTATTTAAGGATCAGTCCAAGTTTCATAAAAATCGGATCAAATAATGAAAATAAAATTAGCCTTAATTCAAGTACATAATCAGGATTACATTAAGTCCATGTCATTATGTAACATTAGTATATGACCTCCGGTGTGAAGGCCTCCTCAAATTCTTCCACATGCCTCTCATCCTCGCCACCATTTTCAATCCTTCCCGGTTATGCCTTTTATTCCTCCGGTTCAGATAAAATAAGTACATAATTTCGATAGGCATTTAAAGTTATACTTATATGTGTGTATTCTAGACGTCGCGTACGCTACATGAGCGGCGGCAACGGCGGTGTGTGTACACACCAGCGACTGATGGAGCATACGCCCCACCCTCCGCACCCGCCTCATCCCGCGCATCTGCCGCACCCTGGCCCGTTGCTACTGGATATTAACCAGGTGATACTCAAGTTCTGATCATTTAGTTGAAATATTTGGTTGTTTTTATTTCAGCGTCAACTATCGTATCGTCTATTATGTTCAAATTAAAGAATGGTTTTGTGTTTCATTGTACATTTATCGAGGTCCAAATTATTACCTAAGGTACGGTTGAAGCGTGTTTCAAACAAATTTAATCGATTTTACACAAAAATAGCGTACCAATTCTTACAAGGCCACCATCGCACTCGCGAGTCCTCTATTATTACTGGATTACTAATTACTTGATTTCAGATGTCCCTTCGTGGCGCGCGGTTAAACGCGCTTGGAGGGGGCGTGGCGTGGCCTCACCACGCTCATCCACACCCACATCAACACCCACACCCGCACGCGCACGCGCACGCGCACGCGCATGCGCATCCCCACGCGCACGCACACAGGGACCACCCGCAGCGGACTCAGGTAAATGTCTGGTTAAACGGTTGCGGGTTTTCATCGCGTCAGTCCACAACTGGTGCCGCTCTTTTATATTTTTCATGTTCTTCGAACAAAATAGAACCAAAAAATTCTGTACTAGTTGAATAACTAATGGAACAGTTGCGGTAAAAAATTGTATTGAATTTTGGTACGGTTAGTTTTGTTAAAAAAAAAGCAATTATAAAGTTAGGTTTTGTAATGTCTGCTTACATATGAACAGCATTGTTACAGCATTCTTTTTTTATTACTGTGTTTGATAGTTTTGGATATCAAAACATGAGTTACACATCAGACAAAACACTGAAACTTTATTTTTAATTAGTTTTTGTTATAATATGACGATATTTCTAAAGTGACTTGCCAGTAATAATCATGACATGATATCATGCATATGATTTAGCATAAGCTTTTTCCGATTATTTTGTAGGAAATTTTATCGATTAAAATTGTAATCCTTTACGAAAATGTGTGTCCCAAATGAATTGTTAATCTGGGCATAGCATACGGGGTCTGAAAATATTTAGGTACTGTAAGATGATAAAAATAAACAGGTAGATGATTTTTTTAGGTTTAAGTTTGTTGACGTGGTACGACTTAATATATTCAATTTGTCTATTTAACTATCTATAATCGTTTAAACTAAAAACAAAATAGATTTTAAACGAAGTCTAAAGTCGCATCACGTCCCCGTTGTGGTTAGTTGGTCTACAATCGCTCGCGTGTCGCGCGACTAACGCAGGTGGCGAGTATAGGTGCCGCCGAGATGTGGCCGGCCGTTCTGCCCGCGCTGCCCCACCCGCTCCGCTATCAGGTACCGAATTAGGGCCCATACCCCACTTCCCACCCTTTGACTCCTCAGTGTTCGCTTGCCCGATGTCCCACGATCCCATATATCATTAAAGATATTCCTCATAAATTTGGAATCCACGATTCAGTTCGTCTCGTCGAGACTTTTTCTAAATTGCCATCAGGCATCTCTCATAATTATATGTTGTCAAACGGGCATGCGAATACGAAGCTTATTTAACTTAAGGGCGCCTGTGAAAGCATGATTCCATTCATCCGATTCGAAGTGTGATGTCGGCTAAGGGTGATTCGTGACGTACCGGCGCGTGCATGCCTCCATACATTGATTTGAAATCTCTAGTTGTACCCACAGCTTCAGTAGTTTATAAATGCTTAAAGACCTACGTTGATGAGAAAAATAGATAGTTTTGGATGAAATGTTATTGGCTTTCCCATTTTAAGAGAGGCAATAATGTTTTTAGTAAAATGCAATTTAAAATTAATAGAGATTTTAGATCAATGCACTGATTCCATATTCTGCACCGCTATAATATCGTCTAGATATACGTAACGCGAGTGATGGTCTGCTGCAGCTTGTTTCCGCCGTTCAAGTCTCGATAGAGAGCATTTGCAATCTGTATCTAGTCTGCGTTGTTCCATCCTGTACAAAAAATAGTTTTTATTGTAATTAATTTTAACTTCGCTTGGTGGATTCTGTATTGACGATACTCTTTCTTTCGATCCATTAGTCGAAGCACTTTGTCGTGAGTCTGTTTTGTAGTTGCAATCGTTCTTCAATTGTTTCTAATATTGCTTTAGCTTTAATTAATAAGTATATTTCAGTCATTCGATGTCCTACAATGCTTGTATTTTTATGACACGTTTTTAATATATATATATGAGGTTTTAACCACTTAAATCACGTCAGGGATGGTTGTGTTGTGTTTTGGTCCCACTTTTGTCCTGGTTAGCTTCCGGTTTATGGTGCATTGTTAAGCTTAGTTCATTCTTCAGGTTGCCTGCTATAGGTTAGAAATATTCGCTGCAAAAATGCTGTATTAGTGTTATAATGATATTATGAGTTTTATGTTCTGTCATTAGTCCCCAACTGTGTTTTATTCTATTATTAATTTTTACCTGTATATCCACGACCCGGCGCAGTGTGCTGTACTTGTGCCTGAATCTTGTAGTTAATAAGATTTTCAAACATTATAATCCCCTGAAAAGTTGTGTTTCGGAGTTACGCTTCAAATTATATATTGCTTTTAATTCAATTCAGATAAAATTTAATATAAAACGTAACTTCTAAACATAAATTTTTCAAGGAATACCCGCTATTTTTGACTAACTTCTGTCTAATTTCAGAACACGTATAATTTCGACCTACTAATATATATGCTAGCTATCTCACTCGCACGTAGGACTTAAGACACTTGGTGCGAATGAGATGGCGTTATACGTGGTACGAAATTTCGTGATCTGGACCTAGATATACATTTGTACTCATTCTAACGTTGTGCTATCTACACGGCACGATTTAGGTTAAAGTTAAGCAACCACTTAAGCTTTGTTTATGGTATAATCAATGTTGCGTTAGCTGGGTTCACAATTGTACGTCAAGCACCGAATGATATGCATGCCCAGATTTAATGCGTTAACGCGGCAGGCGAACTAAGTTATGTGTGCTTGTATTAAGCTTGCGGCGTCCGTTACTGTAGTACGGTACGCCTCTAAATCTGTGCATTTTAGTTTTTTGTTAGGGTGTGTACATAAGGACATTTTCTGTTCACAATTTGACAATTTATAGTGTTAAATAATGTCATAAACTTATCTGACTCGTGGCGTCTAGTTTTGCTTTTGTCCAGCGTTTTTTGGCTTTTGTAAATACATAATTACCATCAGGTCAGATATGTTTATGACCTATATACGCTAAAACATAGGCATATTATTTTATATTATTATAAATATTCATAAGAATCTGTACACAGTTTTCCCCAACTCAAAAACGCACTCAAAGTGTCATCACATTAGGATTACGTTGTAGTTGCGTAGATTTGATATTTTTAAAATACTACAGCTTTTATACCACTGTTCACTCGATCTAGGCGTTAAATGCCGTAAGCTTTGCATACTATAACATAATAATCTTAAAATACTACACACAATAGAAGTGAAACTAGTAAACGCTCGGCTCTGATAGCTGCTTGGTTTATGGTTAAATGTGAATAAAATACTAAATTATACTAATACTAATATTTATTTCGTTTCTCATGTCTCGTTGCACACAAACTACAAATATATAATGGGCCTTATATGCATGTTAAGCCATACACACACAAAACCTCCATATTCCAAAACTACAAAAATCATCGAGCTAATGAAATATGGCTTAAATGTAGTTATTGTGCAGCGGAAGAGTGCTTCTCCAATACTTTAGAATGCAGACTCCAGTCCTCACCTACATGACAATAGTTTAGTTGCTTATGTTTACGTTCAAGATCATAATTGCTAATTTTTCTATAGCACTCGCATTTGACAGCGTCTATAGTTTTGGCTATATGAAAATTTATTATTCGGAGCAATTGTGATTATTGAGAAACGTTAGACGTCAAGTGGCAAGTAATAGCTAGTTTTAAACATTAAATAGGTCAAAGAGCATTTTAGCCTTCAAATGCTTCTTGTGGTTTGCATGACATTAGAGAACAAAAGTGACACGAAGATAGTTCCTTTTGGTACACCTTACAATCAACGTACATATTTAATTTCTTGTATAGTGTTCAAGGATTTGTTAAGTCCATTAAAAACACACATAAATAATACCTACTTTAAGCTATTCACAGCTGCTTTGAATTAATAAAACTTCGTGTAATCCATATGATAGACACTATCGAAAGCTTCACTCGTTCCTGTAAATGTGTCCTATCTTCAATTTTACAAACAATATTTGCTAGTGGTTATTTATGATTTTTCTGAGCTAAATTTGGGGAGTCCAAGCTTGCAAGCAAGAGCTCAGGCAATTTGTTTCAATGTAATCTACAATATATCCTAAGACTCTCATCATTATAAATGTGAAAATTTTATTCAGTCATTTCACACGGTCGCGTGCAATACGAGCATACTCTATCTTTATGTATCTATTCCTTGGTCAATATTATCAACTTTATTTTTCAAATTATGACTCTTAACATGTAAATTACATACTAGATCATTACTTCCCATTGACAATTTTTGTTTTCTTTCAAGTGTAGATTCTTCACTATACTTTGCATTTTATTTTGTACATTCTAACGAAACAAATTGGTGTGTTTTTATACATCAAATGAGTCGAATAGTTGATTTAATTTCATAAATTAGGATGCATCAATCATCATTATTTAAGGATCGCTATAACCTAAATACCGTCGCAAAGCAGGCGATAAGTTAAAATTAATATACCATAGACAAATAGCTAACAAATCCTAAACTGTATATTAATGAATACTACATAAATTTTTATTAGCAATGATATTATAATTGTATGTATGTACGATATTGGGTTTAAATGTATATTATCGTATTTTGACGACTGTAATATTATTATGAAACTGAATAAATTATATACAAATCACAATAACACTGAAAGATAGTGGCGCTAAAAATGGTTTGGTTAAAATGTTTCAGCTTTTTAATTTCATAATCACGCTTGGTATTCAATATATATTGCTCATTTACTTATTATGTATACTATTATATCTGTTTATCATAATTTTTAGTCTCAAATTACAATAACGAATATTGAAGTAATATATTAAGGTGGTTTAGGGAGCTTACCTTGTTTTTTGTGCATTTTAAAATAGGCATTAAAAATATTATTACAAGAATTGACAACGTTTAATTTTTTCTACAAATATTGAAGATGGAAAGTTCTTTATCAATTTTAATTAAACATTTTCAAAGATCAAACGACGAGTTCATTTCAACTATACTTTCTTTTCCTAAATCCGGCGCGGTATAGTCAACGAAATAGTAATAATAGATTTTTGTATCAAAAACAATGAGCCGTACTCAGTCGACGTATTTGAAACGAATAGTAGCCCAAGCGGGGATTTCGGGATTTACTAAAGCGTGGCAGATTAATATACAGGGGGATACCTTGTACCCGTTTAAATACCTGCACCAAATATGAGCCCTATATGGCCGCCCGTCAAGGATAAAGGATCCGATTAGTAAACCAAAAATAATCATCAGAAATTCTCGAGCGCGTCAGATTAAAGTAGGGTGCGTTAATTAGATGTTAGTTATTAAAAATACGTAAAACATGGATGCTATCAATATCAGTTTTTTTACATTTTTGAAAATCTATAGCAACTCCCCCCACCGATTTAAAGGTATACATTACATAACATTTTTTATTATTATCTAAACGTCGCAACCCAATAGGTCTCTATGACGCTCGAGTAAATCCCCATTTAGCATCTTGGGCTCCCCTACTATTAACGTGCAATAATGTCACAAAAATACGTACATATAAAATTTGTATAGGTTAATGCGTTCGAACTGTCAAAAAAGAAAATCGTGAACGAATACGTGGCGAATGTATCGTAAAACTCGCGCTAAAGCCTCATGATGCAGAATTTTAATTGTATTTTTAAGACAGAATCAAAGTTGTCAATTCGATGTAATGAATCTTGCAATGGTCATTGTCTATGGGTCAATATATGGTAAATTGTGGCCTACAGATGGGCGGAATGTACGCGGGCCTTCAGTATCATGGGACTTTCCCCCCGCCGCCACCCCGCGGGCCTTTTGCCTCACCTCCGCACCCGCATACCCACTATATCGCTAATTCACAAGTAAGTAATCAACCCAATTCTTTAGAGTATTTTATATATATAGGCTACTTCTCGATTTTTGTTTACATTTGATTTAAAACTAAAACAGTGTGCCCTCAAATTTTACAGATAATTAACGATGCGATAAGGATGTCTGGATTTGTAATGGGATAGTAATAAAATATAGAAAAAAAATCGTTTTTAAATAATAATACTAAATTATTACGAAAACGTAAATTGGTCCTTCGAGCCGGATATGTAGTAATAATAATTTCAACGTAAGAGCTATAAGAGGGGTAATAATTTCAGCGCGCGGAAGGCGGACGGCTAGATATGTTGGGTGCAGGCGAAGGCACACTGTCGCCTCTTCAAGCCACGCCCGATCTTCATCACGCTCCACTCTTGTTGGCTACAGAGGTAATTTTAAACATATTTATATTTTCATGTCAAAGAATTTAAAACATTTTGTTCTTAATAGCCTTTTGACTAGTGATTAGTATTGTCTATTATTTTCTCAAGAGAAGGTAGAACGTTTGAGAAAATTTAGGAATATTACAATGAGGGAAGAAGGTCTAGTCACTGGTGAAATATACAGTGTATTTTAGTTGAATTATCTGTGGTAAGTTGGCTGTGTTTGGAGATTTATTCTAACGATATAATACGGTTTGTCAGGCACCGAAGGCTGATCACCTACTTGAGTATTATAGAATAAAATCACGAAACGATACAGATATCTGAAGCCCAGACCTAAAGGTAGCGCCATTTTTAATGTTTCTATGTTTAGGCCCAACGAGCTCCAATAGAGCTGATGGCGTCACACGCAAGGCATGCGCTGTCTCATCACCATCATGTAAGTTTTGAATTTTATTGTCCAACGTAAAGATATTTCTATTCTTGTGATATAAACAAATACTTGTCTTTATTTTTAATACTAGTTTTTGGCCAGGTATTTTGAAATAAAAATTGTTAACTATAGTGTTATGTTTTCTTATAAAAATTTGAATTTTTCCAACCCCGATAAAGAAGTTTCACTTCAAAAATATTATATTTTCTCGTCTCGAACTTATCTTGCCCAGCTTCAGGTGATAAAAGAATTAACGCACTTTCAAAACCTGCATATTTGTATTGCGTACCACTACACGAAACCACGATAAAAAATAATAATATCTGTTGTTTTCAGCATCGTCGCAACGGCGTAGGGCCGCATGCGCACGCGCACGGCGGAGTGGGCGTAGTAGGGGCGGGCTCTCGCGGACGTCCGTACGTTCGCACCGCGCCCAGGTGGACGCCGCACCCGCATACCGTGCACCACATACACGCACAGGTATTTATCAAAATCATTTATATTTAGTCTTTTTTGATATCGCGATTTATCGTGTGTGTGTGGGGGTAAATTTTAAATCATATTTTTAATAAGTCGAACTATTATACGCTATTTTCTTACCGCATCCATACACTGTTTTTATTTGTACTAAAACTTCTATTATGTCTATGATACACTGTTCCTGTGTTAAACGCTTGCAAACTTGAGAAATTAACGCGCTGAAACATCTGATCCCAGAACGTTGTAAATTTTATATCAGAATCAAAGTAATTTCTTTCGTTTTGGCAATAAAAAACAATTACTTTACTAACGTAAAATAGGCGCATGGTGTTTTTAAAAACAATGCTACAGAGAAGTAAATGATTATGTAGATACATGGTGCTCACATATTTGTAAATTCACCGTATAGGTCGGTTATCGAAAGCTGGCGGGTTCACAGTACTCACACTAATGCAATTTCACATACAGTATGTTTCAAAATATGATTTTTTTTCCATGCTATACATTTAAGTCCACTCATACACGACGGACAGTCTATTCATGATGTATTTGTGATTGTATTTCAGTTTGACAGACTTTGACATCACGTCTCGCGCTTATTCACAGACACTACACAAGCACAAAGTGTAAATGTGTTGAAGCCGCCAGCTTTAGTTAACATACCTATAATTGTTATGTATTTTAGAATAGATAGATTATAACTGTAGAAAGTATATTATACTAGCTGGCCTGGCGAACATCGTACCGCCTAACAGTCGATTCTTTAGTTTTTTTATATACTTATTCTGCTATTCGGGACACCGGTCTAGCTAAGATAAAAAAAAGAAAGTTGATAAGACAACAAATACTTTATGTCAAAAAAAAAATTACCTTCCCGGAACCCCTCCACTAACACTTGAACTTTATGATATGGTATTAAAGTTTAAACCGAATTTTAAGTATTATTACGAATATTTTGTATGGGAATATAGAAAAGTGTTGTTTTTAGAATTTTTCACTCAATTTTTTTTAAGTTTTCTCTCCGTAAGAACCATCCTCGTACTTCAAGGAATATTATAAAAAAAGAATTGGCCAAATTAGTCCAGGCGTTGTTGAGTTATGCGCTTACCAACATATTTTGCGATTCATTTTTATATTATAGATATAAAATGGTGTACTTTAATGAATAATAATTAATTAATTACAGGGCGGAGGCGGTCTTGTGAACGCATTACCTCAGTTACACGTCGCATCGCCGCTGTCATTACCGCCACCACCGCCTACCTACCAGGTAAAAATTTAATATCCTTGGATATTTTATTGACTTTTCATGGAATAGGGGGACAAAGAGCGGGGTCACTCAACAGCCTCAAGAGTCTTGAAAGTGCGTTGCCGGCATTTGAAAATTGGTTTCGTGAAGCCCCTATAATGTAGTGGTGATTGTGGAATTGGTCACTTTAAAATTGTATTAAATGGCGAACTAGCTGTGTAAAAAGAGGGGGGGGGGGGTAAGAATGTAAAATGAAACTCAAAACTCTTGATTGTGATTAGTCTATACCATCTCTGGTCAAATTACACTCTACCTTCGAAATGATAGAAAAAACTAAAATGTTGACTATAGCTAATATCAGGGTGTCGGTTTTTTGTGTTGGTTTACGCGCGCATCGTAAAAATTTACTCACATAATTTTTCCCTAACGCTCCAAAAGAAGTATAACATATCGGTGCATATTTGTTGGCTGACCGTATATTAAATAAATAAAAAAATGGCGCGTGTACTTATGTACGCGCGTAAGAAGTTATACTTCTTTGGCTTTCTTTATTTTTTTTTTAAATATTAAATAACTAATAATAGATATTTAGCGTTAATAATTTAACAATATTTAATATTTAGTATATTGTTCAATTAATTAATATTAATAACAATTATTATTTATTATATTATTAATTTAATTTAATAACTAGGTATGTTTCATAACCTTTTACCTAAGTAACAATAGGTCTTTGTGAAAAAGCATTGCTAAATTTCTTTGAAAAAATAATTAAATTAATATTTGTTTAAAGTACAAATGTCATTATGGTCAAACGTCACGCATATTCTATTTCCTTTTTCGGCACCCATATTGAATTTTGTGTCACGGTGCGCGCGCATTGTAAAATTTCACTCTCATACATTTTTCATAACGCGCCTAAAGAAGTATAACTTCAAAAACATTAGAATTCCCTCCCCCAAGCGTCTCAAGAAGCAATCGACGTAATGATAGTTTATTCGTGTCGCACAGGTGTTCCTGAATCTCCTTGCGATGTTCCCACTCTCCCCTTACGGGGAGGCGCGGGGGGAGGACGGCGCAGACTCTCCCGAGACCGAGAACTATGAAGCTCTCCTCTCTCTAGCCGAAAGGCTGGGCGAAGCGAAGCCGAGAGGACTGGCCAGGCACGAAATCGATCTGCTGCCCAGTTATAAGTACTGCGAGCAGACTCATCAAGGTAAGCTAAAAGGTACTGATGATTTTGATTTTCTAGTTTAATTTACACTTGTATGGTGAAGGATGAAGAAGAGAAGGAAAGACAAGCTTAAGGGCCTCATAGCCTAGCAGCCTTATTAAGTGGCAGCTGGGTGAGGGGTACCGGGGTCGATTCCCGGTTCGAGGGCAGGTTTTAATTTAATTTAAATTTGTTCTCGGCCTTTGGGAGGGTTGTGCGGTACCGGGCGAGTGCCTAAAACCGTACATTGAGCATATGATCGAATTTCTAAGGCAAAAAGCACGAATGATAAAAGTCTCATACTTGACGCTGGCTAATGCACAAACCGTGCCAGAGCCATTAAAAAAAAGACAAGCTTGACAGCCAGTAGTCTGTGAAATGTGTTTAAATTGATATGTAATAACTGTCAGGAGTATATGTAGTGTATGTTAGATGCACTAGATAACTAAGTATGTGTGGATAGGGTGATACCTATATATAAATAACTAGTAGACTCGGCCAAGCGTTGATGTGGCTAAGATTTTTGTTATATTACATAGTAGTAAACTATATACATCATTTTGTTCTATCATTAATAGTTTTCGCAGCTCACGCGATTGAAGGAAGTTTTTTGTTTATTTTTTTACACCTTGGGTTATATTATTCAAGTTTTTGTAAGCAACCCTAATTTTTTTGAAAATGAAACATAGCCTATGTCACTCGGAAATAGTGTAGCTTGCCAACGGTGAAAGAATTTTTGAAATCGGTCCAGTAGTTTCGGAGCCTATTCATTTCAAACAAACAAAAAATCATATCTTTCCTCTTTATAATATTTGTATAGATTTAAAGGTCCTAGTTTTTGGATATGAATTGCTCCAGTATAAAGAGGTAACGCGACTGAATCTCTCGGCTGCATTTCCAGACTCGACTCTTCTACGAAGAGTTTATTGCCAGTTCTTCTCTTCCGTTCTACGCCCTTGATTTGAGAACTGGCAGTAAATGTAAAAGTAAAAGCATTTCATATATATTTATTTTTTGACGTTCATAAGTGTACCTTGCGTTGCCTATATGAATAAATTATTTTGACTTTTGAATTTTATATAAAACTAGCTGACCTGGCTAACTTCGTTCCGCCCTACAACCTTATAACATCGTTGTTACTTTAATTAAACTTATTTTAGGATTTCATTAATGTTAAGTATTACATTAATACAACTTTTTTGCAAATACAGAAATGTTTTATTGCTTGCCATTGCGAAAGAAGAATGGCAGTTTTACACATTAGGCATCTTCTCTCTAGCGTCAATATGGCGATACTGCATGTTAAGCACTTTCTGATATCCAACATCTTTTGATCAGGATCAAAGCATGGTTATGCATCTCCTCATTCACCTCAAGATCGGAATTTCTTGAACTGACACGAATTCGACGTAAAATGATGCGTAGTTTTGTCAACAGATGGCACCATACCGTTTTTGCATTCGTAAAATTTATTTATTTATTTATTGTTAGTCGATAACTTATCCGATATTTTATTGCTTATTCTGCTATTCGGGACGGAAACAAATCCAACAAATCAAAAACCATGGCAATCGGTCCAGCCGTTCTCGAGTTATAAGTGTTGTAACAAACACGACTTTCTTTTATATATATAGATTACTCTTGTGAGCTGATGGTGTATGCGCATCTTCAGCTGTTAAATTTTGGAACAGCCCCGTGAGCCGTGTATGCAGTCGTTGACAAGTGACTTGAATATGTTATTTTCAGGCGAACAAACCTCGTGCGTGGTCTGCATGTGCGAGTTTGAAGCTCGACAGACGATACGTGTGTTGCCTTGTGCGCACGAGTTCCACGCGAAGTGCGTCGATAAATGGCTACGGGTGAGTATCAGTGTAGAACTGGAGTTTCAATACTTTACTGTTGGCATCACCAGATGATGCACTGCACGATTTGGTTCGCCGTTTCTTGATAAACAGCAAAGTAGTGGAACTCCTTTTCCCCATTCCTCCATTTTCCCTAGGCAAAAAAGGCATTTAAACGGCGGGGACTGCCGCGGTTAAGCTATTGCATAGCATTTCTTATCAACTTTACAATTATAATTATTTATTTAAGGAGTATATTTTTTTCTTTGCTATTAATTCATTCTCCCACTCTACCAGACTCAGTCTAGCACGCCTATATTATCTGTCTCACTCTAACGCGTACCTACATCACCGAACTCGTCAGAGAGATGTGAGTACGCAGTATGCGTTCTGTCCCACTCTAACGCACCTGCGCTACGTCACCGGTCACGCCAGACCGATGTGAGACGCAGTATGCGTTCTGTCCCGCTCTAACGCGTATTGGCCGTACTTATATTACGTCATCGTGTGTTAGGTTAATTTTCGTTGTGTTTGTGGTTGCCGCATTGGAGTTATTTGTACTGGTAGCTTATTGAGTTTTTTTTTTTTTCAGTCGAACCGCACCTGCCCCATATGCCGCGGCAACGCGTCAGAATATTTCAACAACTCCGAGTGACTCTAACGAAGTCGCCGAGCGCGACTAAACCACCAAATAACGAACGGTTATAGTTTTCATATCAGTGTATTCCTATATTTAACGGATGTATTTGTTTGATAGTGCATTAAACGTACCGGGATTTTGTATACCTAGATGAAACGGTATTCCGGGTGTTTAAAGACTTTTTCCGGTAATATATCGATACCGAAAACGATATATATGTCTATTTAATTTTCTTTTAAGAGCAACATAGGCCAGTCATAAACTCTTTGTCAAAACAGACAAAAAAACAACAAAGTTTTTTTTTTTTAATTTTTTTTTCTAATTACTGTCAATGGTTTCTAGCAAATTATACAAATTGAAATTATTTTCATTCGGAGCAGTCTGAAGACACCTGGTAACCTGGTTAACCGGTATTCCATAGATCGATCTTAATACCGGTTTATTGTATAAATTGTTTGAAAAACCGGATATATCAGATTCGCGTTTCAAAATGTCTAAAACATGTGTGGGAAAGTGAAATGTCATTTATGCAGATTAATAGCGTCATACGAAACAACGATTTTTAACCGAAAAACCGTAACTAACTGGTATTAAAATTTTGAATAATTTAGTAATAACCCTGCTTTATGTCTATTAGTTATTTAAATTGTTTTGAAATTTAACAGAATCTGAAGAAAAAAATTGTTTGACTGGACGACTAATTACGTTAAATATAATTTCAACTGATACAGCAATATATTGAGTAAACTTAAAAAAAGTCAAAACGATTTTTTTTAAATGAAACGCTCGATTTTCAACAAATTTTATACAAAATATTCAAAAATTTCCAATTTACTAGCAAATCGTTTGTTTTATGATTAGGAAAAACCTTATGAAGACTCTCATTAACTCCATATAGCTTTAAATTCTACGTTTTTTCTGACGTTAAAGAAAGTTCGTAACTTGTCGTTATTGGAAATAAACGTTAACAAATCGTATGTACAAGACAGAACAGCCAAAATTAAGTAATTTCCACGTTTAAGGGAGCGTTCAAGTATTACGTAACGCAATTTTTGGAGATTATTGAACCCATGAACTCGCCGTTACGTTTTTCAGTGCCCAAGTACAGTAAAACATTTCGTGACCACCTAGTGACTCTTTAGTTACTATTATGTGGTGTAAGTAATAACGCGTAATTCAATCCCCGTCCCGCATAGTAACGCTTTACAAAAGGACCCCCCCTCCCAAAATTCGTTACGTAATACTTGAACGCTCCCTAAGGGACGAGTTTAACACAGGCAATATATAAATACGCTACACACAATCATTCTGGCAAATATTGTGATGAAACTTGCACGTTGGAGACACAAAAGTCTAACACACCTGCGTATAAAGACGAACGTCAGTTTGACAGTTGATCGTTGTTATGTCAAAGTCACCTGTGTCAACGAATTACATGATTACATTCTTTGACTAGTTAAGTTTTAAATTTTGTTTGACAAATGGTTTTTATATTTTTCGTTTGTTTAATTTCATACCGTTGGTTACTGTTATATTCGTTGGAGAGTTACCGTGCGCTAGGTTTTTGGTGTATCACGGCTTTTGTGTGGTTTTAGCGGTAGTGTAAATAATAGTTTAAGTTGCTTTTTTGTGGGTAGAATTTTTTTTTTTTTAACGGGTTTGAATTCGACCAAGCTTTCGGAATTCTGATGTATTAAAGTTTGTATGGCATTGTGTTAAGGTGCATTTTACAAAGCGAAAATTAAAATCTTCAAAATTTATTAAAAGGTATCAGTTTTGTGTTGTTTCAAGTGAGTACTAAAAATAGAAAAAAAATCGCAACAAATAATTTTTTTGCAGCTTTTACCCAAAACACTTCAATAATCTAATAATTCGTATTCTAAATGTAATTCGCGAGCAATAACTAGTTTTAAGATTCGAACTGACAACAAATTCTTTAAATTTTTATAGTAAAGTAAAGTTAGCCGCGATATGTGCGAAAACAGCGCAATTTCGTAAAATTCTTCTAAATTAGCTAAGTCACTTGATGCGTCATTTGTCACGTTGACAATATACTATCGAATGCAATTTGGATTACGGCAAGTCAGGTAAATTGTCAGCTGTAAGTTATGTGTCGATTATGTCGCACCTGAATAAATTTAGGTATGTTATCTGTCATCTGTCATTGTTATTAAATTGGCCCATCTCTACATCGCTTATTTTCGTTTTAAAGATTTGATGTTCAATGATCCAGCAGACACAAGCTATGAGTTCGTAGACATATGGAATGGTTTGAATGATTCAAACAAAAGTATAAAAAAATCGTTCCTTATCTAGTTAGTAACAGGTTTGGATATACAGATCGCTCGAACCGTTCCCTTTTTCTATGCAAATCCATACATACGGTATGTTAATACCCAAAGTTTTTTAAATATGAAAAGACTACAACTCTTTTCATATTTACAACAAGTTATTAAGACACTTCCAAACAGATTACGCTATTTAACAAATACGCTGACACGACATACCCACGAAAGAAATAACATATAGACAGACGTTTTAGTTTTATGAGGGTAGAAAACACCGGCCGACAACGCACCCACTAAAATGTGTATTAGGGAGCGTTCAAGTAATACGTCACGCAATTTTTGGAGATAATTGACCCCCTCCATTAACATTGACAGTAAAACGTTTCTTGACCACCTAGTGACTCTTTACACCTAAAAGTTACCATTATGTGGTGTAAAGTACTGGAAAGTTGAAAATAATATTAACAATAATGCGTAATTTTACAAAAGGACCCCCCCAAAATTCGTTACGTAATACTTGAAAGCTGCCTTATTTATATTGGATATAAGAAAAGTTGGGTAGTTAGTTTGTAATACTAACTTTAAACATTTCTGTGCCGGTTTTGAGAGCTTTTTGTCAGTCGAGTTGTTTAGTTCACCGTCATGTGCAATATTAGTTTGTGCAATCAAGGTTTTTGATTTTCAGTCGACCGAGTGACCGCCATATTATATGATTTTAAGGAATATTTTTTTGTTAAGTTTACTATACCTAGTATGTTATTTTGATTCAGTTAAACCACCTTTAAGTCAGAGGCAATACAGGATGGGTATAAAAATCAACGTGTAACTCGAAGTAGAGTGGGTGGTTAGAAAATTAATGAATTAGTTGTACTAATAAATCGTATTGCACAGTTTTTCCAACACAAATTTTAACAAGTGAAAAATTCATTTAATTCTTTGAATGGCACAGAATCTTCCGATTTGACGTTGATTTATGTGATACCTGTATACGATTTCATCAAATTGGGGTGAATTTGACTATATATCATTGTACTACCCTTGAAGTCAGATGTGTCCGACACCTCTAGAGTTGTTCTAATGACGGCAATTAAGGGATGGGAGATTTTTTCTTGTGAACTTTGTTTGTGAACTAAGTATACCTTCCGTATGGGAGAGTTCAAGTATTACTTCACGCAATTTTTGGAGATAATTGACCTCCCCCCCACCTATGTAACGCGCCGTAACGTTTTTCTGTACCCAAGTATAGTATAACGTTTCGTGACCACCTAGTGACTCTTTATACCCCCAAAGTTACCAATATGTGGTGTAAAGTACTGGAAAGTCGAAAATAATATTAAAAATAACGGCTTAATTCAATCCCCGTCCCACATCGTAACGTTTTACAAAAGGACCCCCTCCCCCTCAAATTCGTTACGTAATACTTGCTCGCTATGTCGAAAACGTATTGGATTTTGACGTTTAAGTTTACGCTAAGTCTCGAATGTTACCCTTGGATTACAAATTTACGGCAAATGAGCACTATCAGCCAATTACCAGACGTACATCAAAGCTGTCTAATTTCCATTAAAAGTACGGCCCGTAACAATTACGAATGGTTTTTTTAACACCGTGACACGACTTCGTACGTCACTCTACTTAATGATTTATGTGTAATATAGGTTTAAATTAGTTAATTTGTTATTGTAGTAAATTATAGTTTGTTCTCGATAAGATCCCAATTTGTTTATTAATTTGTTGTACAATTTCGCCCCAAGCGCTGGCTGTATGCAAGCCAATTACGAAAATCTAAAGGATAAAAGCGCTTGATTCAGCGGTTATTAAAGCTTGAAACAGAACTTCAGAACTAGATTGGGCGCTAGTTATTTGCGCTGATGAATTCTGAATCTAGCGATGAAAGCGTTTGGTGAGCGTGGTTGAATGTCTAACGCGCGGCTCAGTGCTCAAGCGGTTATGTATCAAGTGTGTTAGATTGGCAGTTTGTGGCTGTATGTGAATGCCATGTATAAAACCCTATGTATTAAGAGTGATAGTATAATGGATTGCGCCTATATTTAACGTTCAAATTCGTCTTCCTAACATTGTTTTGGCCGCGTTTGCAATGCGGCCGTTTCCACACGTTTTTTTTTAGTTTAAATGTATTCGTTAGCTTAAGTTTTTTATGTGCCTTCTTGCGAACAATTATTTTTTGTATTTTTCTCTTGTTTAATATGGTTTACAGTAAGTTGTCTATATCGGCTTGGAATTGACGATTTGAGTTAAAATAAAACTGTCGTTTATAGATAAGTTACTGTTCACGTTATGATTATTGTGTTAGATTATTTTTTATTTCTTAACGCTGTTCAGCTAGTTATTAATCTGTGATTCAGCTACTCTGTGGCAGCTGTCAAAGTTGTCGTTTTAACAGCTGTCACTCGCCAGCCAATTACCAAAGCATGTAATGTACAGTACGCTCAAACGGAGTTGATACTTTGACTCTGGATGCGCGGCGTCCGCCTCATTATGCTCAGTCGTTTTTATTTTATTAAATGCACTGCTACTTTAATTTGATTTTTATTTATGCATCCTTTTTTTAATATTAGTTATATTTCAAATATATGTTGTAGTAATTCGAATATTTTTATTAACTAGGAATATATTAACGATGTGAAAAGTGCCTTTTTGGTATCGTTTTTTCTTGAATTTGACATTGTGTGTGTTGGTTGACCTAATACAGAATTATAGTACATACATATATGTTTTTATAACAGAATAATTCTTCAATTATAGTTGGGTCTGTCGAAAATGGAGCTCAATGTAGAAAACATAAAGATTCTAAATTAGACTTGAAATTCTAGTAATTTAAAGTACTCCTTACCTCAAATTGAGGAAAAAGGGTTTTTTTATAAGTATATAACTTATTGACGTTTGGTCAAAATTCCTAATTCCTGACAGTTTTGACAACTAAAGATTTGACAAGTTCTAAAAAAATAAAAGAGCTATATAATGTGTAGCATAATCTAGGTTAGACATTGGCACTGCGGTCCTATCAATAGTTTTTCAAGACTTTTCTACATATAACACATTAGATGTATCGTGTGCTTCTAGTGTTGCCAAATTACGATAAGTTGGCAGTCGTCAATGCAATAACATCAGTTTATATTGACGCGTCCTCAAAAGTTGCCATCTCAAAAACAACGCTTTCTTTTTTTCTTGTTTTGGGGTGTCACATGACTCTGATGTTATTGTTGTATGATATTGTATGTGTTGTAATGTGAACACAGCTTTATATTATACACCAGTCCATACCTATGTAGTATAGCGATGTACATAGCGTTATAAATAATATATTATATAAGATGTATTTTTGCATGGTAAATTAGAAAGATTTTGTTGTTGCTATGTGATTTACTTACACAACTTTTATGTAATTACTCCTTCAATACAACCTCATCCCAATTTGCAATACAATCAATATTATAGGCTAGATTTCGCTCCAAAAACTGCGAAACAATATTTGTGTACGTAAGAATTTCAGATATTGTTTTCCATTTGAGATATAAATTCTCAGTACTTCGCTTATCACGCTTATTCGTGATTAAAAAAACCTACTAAATTTCCTTGGCTTTGGCTTAATATTTTGGTATAAATATAATGTTCACGTTAAAATCTATAATTCTCTCGAACCCATACAAAAAATGGTAAACAGGGCAAATAATTATGAATTTAAAAGTAGTAAGTAAAGCACATCGCTTGAATGTTTTTTCAACTCGGGAAGACGTCCCATATCTGCAATAACTTTTCTAAACGAATTAAATGTACGAAATTAAGAGGTTTGTATAGTGTAGTGCGCGTGTGTGACAAAGCTTGTGTGCGACACGTACTGGTGTTGCCAATAAATTGCTATCATTTTTATTATCATAAGTAGCTAACCTTTTTATAGAAACAAGTCATTCCCATGTTTGATGCCTATTCTGTAAAGTAAATTCCAAAACTTTAAGGCTTACTTTGTTGGTATAATTAGCCAATTAGGTTAATAATCTGATTGACCGTTCAAGAGACCTTGCCGCCATAAATTTTTGAATGGAGGATTTAAGAGAATATATTTCTCAAAATAAATGAAGTACTAGGATCTATTAACGCAATTTCTCCGAGGCAAGGCTGTCCAAGCCACTGCCATACAAGACAAGTATTATAAATCGTGAATAATATTTTATATCTAAGTTGCCACATGTGAAAAAAATATTATATTTTGAAATTACCCAAGAGAAGAACAGATTATCCAAGTTGTTTTGATATGGTCAATTCATTGTTAGTTAATATTATTTAGCCACTGGCAGATTAGGTTTCGTACTAAGATTAAAAGTCGAGAAGTAGCGCTGACAATCGCGCTGTCAAAAACGGTTGATTGTTTGCTCAGAAAGGTACATAATTTGTGGTAAATAAATCTCAACATATATATCATCCTAAAGGGCGTATACTTGAAATCTATTTCGTACATAACGTCTTTGGAGCGGTCAATATACATATATACATAGACAATAGATATACAAAAATGGAAGCTACCTCCTTGAATAACAACACCAAAATTAAAATTAAATTTTATAATAATGCTTTTATAATGTATAATTTAAAATTGAGACACAATAGAAGTGCATTATAACTTACGGTACCTAATCAAGTAGTAAATCATGTATATTTTTAATACTGACATCTCAAAAGATACGAAAAGTATTAATTTCGAATGTTAGTGTGGATCTATTACATCTTCCTTATACAGGTGGTCAAAGACACTCAATAAACAACTGTAAATAGTATGTCTAACGCAAGAACTCATCAGTAACAATCTAGTGGATATTATGAAAAAGATACAGAATGTACATTTTTTCGAATTTAAGAATAAGTAATTAAGAATTAGTCAAAAAAGTCATTTTTTTTATAAAAACGCAAAATAATTTATAACTCTGCACGTGTTAAGCTTAGAGACCTCCCGTAGAACAATTTTTTGCAGCTGATGAACAGCTCATCTATCCCCTATTTGCGTTTGATCCACGACTTTTTGGCCACTCTGTGTAGTTATATATGTAGACTGTAATGATTAAGCCCATAAAATCCTACAAAATCATATTACGATAGCAAGTCAAGTTATGCTGCAGAATAAAATCATAAGAAATTTTGTTAAATTGTAAAGATTACATGTTTTAATACTGTAAGCTAATTCTGACTCGCGTACATTAACAATGTATTGGATTTTGACATACGAGAGGCATATGTTTTGTTTCTAATTATAAAGTTTCTGTGCGGAAAGAGAAGCGACGTGGTGGTTATGCTAAATATCAGATTCGTCATTAATAAAAACTAAAAAATATATTTTATTTATGAAATATAGTAATTATTTAATTAATTAATTCTATTTAAATTAAGTATCAAGATCGAACTGTCGAACTATAATGACATAACAGTGTTGTCAACAAAACAAAAAGTTCCAGCACTGTAGCGATCTCAAATTCTATGTAATGTCTTTCCAAACAGAATATCGAATATTAATTATTGTATGTATAACATCAAGTCTTTAATTTAAACATTTGTATAGTGAAGATGCAATAGATTCAGCACAATAAACAAGTTTTGTCCTTGATACGTAAACGTCATTTAAATGTTAAATCGGATGACTACTTGCTTAAAGTCATAAATTTTTTTTTTCTTCGTTTTCTGCTTGCTAACATAAAAAAATATAATATCAATGGAAACGCAATAGTGTTTTTAAACGCATTTTGTTGGTACGAAAGATGTAAGTGCTGTGTGAGCAACACAACTGCAATTAAAGTAACTTTAAATAGCAACACTCGTTTTATTTATAATTTTCACCTGTGCTTAATGCACGAACCTAAGTTTTAATTAGTGAACACAAGGTTTTTCGAATCTCAATAAACCGTGTTCATACCATTAAATATACACAGAATATAATTTATTTATAATTTATTATTAATTACCTTACTTAGGTTGGGAAGAGTGTTCTGAAGTTAGCACACCATAATTATTGCCTAAGGACGAAAATTCACTAATGATACAATGTCATTTATTTAGAACTCTAAGTTATTTTCATTACCTACCTCTATACATTAAATCGTTCATCCTAAAATAACGAAGGGTTGCATTTTGTAAATTGAGTATTGTTTAAAAAAACCTACCGAGACAATTCTACAAATTGATAGAATGGTAGAGTTGTCTATCAAAAGTAATATGCAAACCTAGTAATAAATTGCCAAAACATACAATGTTATTGAAATCATTTTTTTTAACAAAACATTAAAATTGATAATACATTCAATTTTAATGTTTGTATAAAAAGGTTTGGCAAAATTAACGCATTTAAACAAACATTCTTTAGACTTTGGAGATATGTTTTTTGTAAACACAACAAATATATTGCATACAAATGGAGTAATGCAATGATAACGTATGTTAGTCTAGTAGTAACGAAAGAAAAAATGATTCACTATAAGTTAAAATATATTCGTTAAATTCATATACGATTACTAGGTATTAGGTGAGAATAAAATCTTGGTGATACTAGGCATAATATTGGTAGGCATAAACATGCATTTTATTTTTATATGTTCCTCGTACTAAATGCCTAGTTTTGTCCCACTTCAGATATTTAATTACGACCATGGCACATAATACCGCATGAATGAAGTCGAGGGCAACAGCTAGTAATCAATACTTTGTGGTTAATGCACTAAGTATGCGTTCGTCATCACAAAGTATCATTGTATACAGTTAAGTTTCTTATTATTTCTTTTCATAATTTGAATTAGTATTAAGAGTTATTAAATAATGAATTTACACATTAAGTTAACGTTTTATTGCACATACATTTTAATTCTAGCAACTCTGATAAGTCCAACGTCATTAAACATCGAACCACTGCGCTGTGCTTACGCGTGAAACTGTCAAATCCCGTATCGTATCGTTACGCATACAAGTACTTTACTACTTGTTTTTCAACTTTTTCTTTCAAAAACGCCGATTTTTAGTTCGTATCGGAACTGTAAAATGTGATAAACCATAAAAATTACCGTGTTGTATAATTGTGTAACTATTTTTAACTTAAGTTTTATATGCAAAATCTAACTTTGGACATAAGATTAACCGTTAAAACTGAAATTCCTAAGTTTTTGTGAGTGAACAAGTTTTAAAGTGATTTTAAAGAAAAATTGGATGTTATTTGGATTAAAAACAAGGACTACAGTTTTGCCCTGGATAAGGTAAGCAAGTTTTATTATATTTAACTATTCTTAGGTGAGTCTAACAACTTTAACGAAAGTGCGAGCAAGTTGCCTACTTAGGATTATGAAAGTAGGCTTTGAAGGAATTCCAACGCAATACGTCAGACGTACAGATTAAATTACCATTACAAGTTCTTTAGACGTGTATTTTAATAATACACTATTTTAATCGGGCGAGTTTTTAATTAATTTTTTTTAATCAAACTTCAATTATCGATAACCTTCACAAAGTTTTAATAACATCCTAATTTCAATTTCGAATTCTGCTATGTAAGTTTTATTTTGTAACTATTTTGTAAGGTGTTATTATGTCAGTCAAGTATTTTCTATAAAATTGTAATATTTTTTAAAAATTATAAATGACTGACCCACAAGTCACACAATTAATATAAGAATTACACATTCTTGTGCCCCCAAATCAGGTACCAAGTTACAAAAAAGATATAACATTGAACAACTAATAAAAACAAAATATCAGAAATAAAAAAATGCACTTAGCCTAAACAGAGTTTTGACTATTATTGTTTTAAGTATACATTACACATAGATTGTTACTGCAATAAACACATTAAAATATTTTAATAACTTAGATTTTTTTATTAAGATACTCACTTTATAACCATATTAAAAACCTGTTTTTACACAATAATAAGTTTAAATCTACTTTTCTTGATATTTGTATAACATCAAATAAAAAACAGTAAAATCACTATTTTGCGTATTTTCCTTATTTCAGAAAAGTTTTAAAAAGTCAATAGACCCTTCTGAGCAAGTTTGTTATCTATAGTACTTTTAACACTATCAGCTCATATTTGAAAATTCCTCAGACTAGCCTTGAGATTAAATATTTGCAAAGACCATTATTTATTTATACTTCATTGCCATAATACATATAATTATACATATAAAACAAAAAAAGTAAGTAGGCTACATAAGCTGTTATAAGGCAAAGGGCAGTCTTATCGCTAACAAGCGATTTCTTCCAGGCAACCCTAATTATAATATGGATCTTCAAGAATAATCCCCTTCAAAAGATGCAATTCAGATAATTTTTTGTGATGCAGTTATGATTTGTATGTAATGTTTAACAAACTTTATTTCTCTCTACAAAAAATGTATTTTTATTTACACGAGAAACTTAATACATGATACATGAACGAAAATAAATGAGATAAATGTCGCCATACAAATATATTATCATTACTGTTGTTGTATTTATATCCATATAACACAATGAGGCCCTCTGAGAATATAATAATTCTGAGTAGTCACTCTTAAATCTACTTTAATATAAGTTTTTCTGTTTTTTGTTACTTCAAAAATCAATCTTTATTGATTTTGCTACAATATTTTTCGTTTTGTGTTCTCTTTGTCTTTTTTTACTTCAATCAATATTTACAATCCCGAATTGGAAATATAGTTAAAAATAGCTTTACTGTTTTTATTGGTATTTATTTTGTTGTAAATAATTTTATATACTTTATAATCTTCAACAATAAATCCAAACATAAAAGTATTTTTAATTTGGAACCTCTAAATCTCTAGATTAGCATGTTCAAACATACATACTCTTCAAATTTACAATATTCAATTCAGATGAAAAGTTATTATTCCAAAGCATCAACTAAAATAATAAAAATAACCCAGTAATTGAAATTTAATTATCAAATAATATATTATTAATAGATTGATATCAAAATAATTAAATAGCAATTTTAACATTGTTGACCTTAATTGGTCATTTACCTAATGTGTGGTAATCATTCTCAGAATGAAGCAATATAAGCTGTTTACAATTAATCTGTGCGTAATAATATATATTCCT
The DNA here is from genome assembly GCA_963693345.1 of Pieris melete. NCBI lineage: Eukaryota > Metazoa > Arthropoda > Insecta > Lepidoptera > Pieridae > Pieris > Pieris melete. The sequence continues at coordinate 1,939,464 of CAVNZK010000368.1, read as the reverse complement.
TATTTCTTTTAATCTTTATATTTAAATCAAAATGATAATAAATTATTCAATGTATGTTAATGAATACAATTATTATGTACTAGCTGGCCTGGCGAACATTGTACCGCCTAACATCGACTGTTTGCTTCTTTATTTTTTTTAAATACTTATTCTGCTATTCGGGACACCAGTCTAGCTAGTAAGATAATAAAAAAGAAAATTGATAAAACAACATATATATTATGTCAAAAAATAAAAAATTACCTTCCCAGAACACCTCCACTAACACTTGAACTTTATGATATGGTATTAAAGCTCAAATTAACTTTTATTGATTAAGTATTATGCATACGAATATTATGTATGGGAATATAGAAAAGTGTTGTTTTTAGACTTTTCTCTCAATTTTTTTAATTTTTCTCTCCATAAGAACCATTCTCGTACTTCAAAAAATATTATAAAAAAAGAATTGGCCAAATCGGTCAAGCCGTTTTCATGTTATGTCAGGACAACGGAAAACGGGTTTCATTTTTATATATATAGACTAGCTGTTGCCTACATAACTACTTTGTGACCTATTAAACTATAATAATAAATTTTTAGAAACCTTAAGAATTCACAATAATTTTGAAAACCGTACAAAAATTTATGCCCATACAAGCATGACAAGTGCAACTGGTCTTTGTATTTATGTTCTTTTAATGTATGAATCAAATTAGCTAATTCATTATTCGTTGACAGTAAAGGCCAAGCTATGTTATGATGCAAGTGCAATTTTATCACAATCACAAGGTTAGTTGATACTGATAAGCCGTAGCAAGAGGAACTAAGGCTAATATAGAAAGAACGTTTTTGAATTGAAACTCACTTTACATCTCAGGTATATACTAACACTAGCTGACCGGGCAAATGTCGTTTTGCCATGTATATAATGTATAATAAAAAATAGGGGTTGATCGTAGAGGGGTGAAAATTAGGGGTTGTATGTATTTTTTAATCCTGTATCATAAAAAAATAGAAATTAAAAATTTTGTCTTAAAAATAAAAAATAAATGTAGGGGTAACTACCCCTAATATTTAGGTAAAAATAGATGTTGGCCGATTCTCATAGATACCGGATAAGCACAAAAAATTTCATCGAAATCTGTCAAGCCGTTTCGGAGGAGTATGGCAACGAAAACTGTGACACGAGAATTTTATATATTAGATGTAATTTTGAGTCAAATTATTTTTGTAACAATTAATTCCCTGGATGCATCTGTCCTATCTGTATTATCAACATAACTAACATTTAAGTCTCAAGATCTTAATCTTAATACATATATATAAATTACGCGTCACGTTGTTTGTCCGCTATGGACTCCTAACCACTAAATCGATTTCAATCAAATTTGTACACCGTGTGCAGTTTGATCTAACTTAAAACATAGGATAGGTTACATATATATAATTTTACCGTACGTGTGTTTGTCACTGAACTCCTCTTAAACGGCTGGACCGATTTGAATGATTTTTTTTAGTGCATGTTTGGGTGGAGCCCTTTGTTTAACATCCTAATCCCTTGAAATATCATGCAGGACAACGGCTGTGGGGTCAGCTAGTAATAAGAAAAATCATGGCATATACAAAAATAAACTTTTAATTCTGCACAGATTATTAAAAAAACGAAAAATCATAGCACATACTAAGATAAACTTTTTATTTTGCACAGATTAATTATAATCAGCTTATATTTGCTAGTTTATTCTATACAAAACAAGGAAATGTTACGCATAATTTATCATCTGCACAAGACACGAAACTAGGCATAAAAAGTGTCCTTGATAAAAGCCGTTATGGTGATATCATCGCCATACTTAAAAATTATCACGTAATTCTTCTTAGGTTTTAATTGTCTTTATCATAGAATAAAAAAACACGTACGTCCGCACAATGTCTCACATGTTATTTTAACGGACTACAAATGAGGAGTTTACAAAACTATTTCTGTCAAAATCGTATTGGATTTGACATAAGCGTGTCATAGTCAACTCTGAATCCTTTGTGATAACTTTCCATAAATTTCCAATAAACTAGTTTTCGCCTGAAAAACCCGGAAATTTGTCCTATCATAAGATGTTTAAATGTTTAAGCTAGTTGGTTGGCGTAACTATCGATTGAAAACCCTTTAAGTTTTTGTTGAACACTCTATTGAAAGATAATCTAAATTAAAAATACGTTCAAATATGGTATATAAGTATAAAAAAGCTGTTGTATCGATCTTGGAGTATTATGGCTTTTTGTTATTTGAGTTATAGCGTGCGTTTTTTAATAAAAAAAGTAAAAGTATCAATTATTTTACGGTAAATTTATTTAAGGGGTAGGCCCTTAAATCAATTTACCTCTTTTAAAACCCCCGTGCAAAACTTAGTTTCCCTCAATAATTGGGGGGAATATCCCCAAGTTGGCATCACTGCGTAAAACCTGTCATGCCAAAACTTGTTTAGAAGTAGAATAAATAAAGCTTTATTCATCAACATCTTATTGACGTATTTAACAAATAGTCCATTGAAATGCATGGGCTGAACATTTGTTAGAGGACGTAATTTTTATTATAGAAGAATTAATTTTGGATTTATGATACATATAGCGACAGCGATTTGCTACAAAATATGTTTTTACAAATTTTATGTATGATGGATAGTTTAGACGATATAGACAAAAACGTGTTTTCACCCCTTTTTCCAAGATGGCCGGGGGTAAGGGCGTCAACCCCACAATCGGTTTAAGCTTGTATTGACCCCCCCTCCCTACATGTCCCATAAATAAAATTGCGTCTTCTAACTAATGTTCAGTTTGGCCCTCAAATTGTAACATTTAACGTAAGAGAATTAGGGTGGGTTGCATCAACAAATTTTGACGGACACGTAACCGTTAAATATGGCGCTAACGAACGTTAAACAAAAAAAGTGTTGATTCACCATCTATGACAGCTTACGTTCGTTAAAAAGTTACGCTTACGTTAACCAGTGCTCGAACCATTGGTAATCGTCAAATTTTGGTTTGTAACTTCGTAGTTCGTACTTTCTAAACTCTGTTTCCTCTGAATTTAATATTAGAGATGGTTTGATTAATAATTATTTTGCAAGGTATGTTAATATTACGATTATTTTTGACTTCAAAAAATAAATTGCAAATTTAATATTAAAGATGTCTTATATTTCAGATTATAACTTTTTTATGGCATGGGTGTATGGGTGGTATGGTGAAGGACTAACATATTCTATACTGTTTATATTGCTTATTGCATGCCTTTGGTAAAGAAATAAAATATTTGACAAAAATAATATGCCTTTACTAACTGAATTACAGCCTACAGATTTTATTAATTTAGACCAAAGTTAACTTCATTGACAACAAACAGAAAACTAGTTTTCTCTAAATTTAATTTTATTCTAATATGTGGGATACATAGTTTCATTATTATTATTTTGCAAGGTATGTTAATATTTAGATTATTTTTAACTTCAAAGAAAACAAATCTCAAATTATAATTTTAAAGCTGTCTTATTTTCAGATTATAACTATTTTATGGTATGGATGTGAAATATGGTGAAGGATTAACATATTATATACTGTATAATATATAGCTATTGCATGCTTTTGGTGGAGAAATAAAATGTTTGACAAAAATAATATGCCTTTTTATTACCGAATTATAACATTACATAGTTAAGCCTGCCTATGCACATAATAATTAATTCATCTTAAAAATCTATTTTTTTACAGTTTTTATTATTTTTTACACTAATTTTATAACATTGATACACACAACTTTAATTATTTTGAAGAGCATTTATACTAAGTTTCAAGCAATTCTGATCATAAACAAGTTATAGTAAGTCTATTTTTTATTGTAAAGGTAAATAAGTACCACTTTTCATACATTTTACATTAGAAATGGCAGTTTCATATAATCTTACATCCCTTTAGTATAATTAATAGTAAGTAATTTTTTTCTTGTAGTTTAAAAATGATTTCATCGTTCTTCCTCTTTTCATTTAGATGTTGAACACGCACCTCAAAAATTTCTTTTTCATATTTATTATCTGAAAGGGCATTAAATTCTGCATGAATCGCACTCCATGCCCTCTTTTTTTTGCAAATTGTTAGTACTGTCTGTCTTTTTATGAAATAATATGTGTTTATGTTTTACTATTAAATTTCTAAATCTGTCCTCTTCTTTTCCAAAATTTACCGAACGTTCTCTGAAAGTCAATGAGTCACGTAAATAATTACACTTCTAGCTATATCTCTCAATATAATATATATACTTTGCGCATATACAATTCATGCAATATAATAATAAAATAATAGCTTTATACTTACTTTGGCGAAAAGGTTTCCATTATTTATATTAAAATTAAACACTTTTTAATTATCCTTTCGTACAAAACAATAAACATCGATGTCAAACTTGACAGAATGTTTCAAATGACATTGTTTTATCAATGTTGCTATTACTAAAAAAAATTCCCATAAAACATTAGGTTAAAATAGCGTTACGCAAACAGGCAACCCCATTAACAATGATGAACTCATTTTTTAACAATGAAGCAACGCTAACAAGTTAACAGACGTTAAAGTTCATACGAGTCTGTCAAATTTTAACGAACGTAAGTTACGATAGCAAATGGTTTGAAACAACCCACCCTTAGAATTACTTTCAAAAAAACAAAACAAGAAATTCGTAAAGTGCAAGTTTATTATATATATGTATATTTACTTAACTTTGGCGCTTGTTCAAGAAAAAAATTTAAGTGAGCATTCTTTGTTTATCTAGCGGGTCGTTAGACTTGGTATGCTGAGAGAAATTACATTTTTACAAGATAAGATGGCGCCATCATAACACTTTTTCACCGCCACTGTTATTGCTTTGTTATGACTCAAATTGTTCAAATTAATTTATGATTTCGCATGGAAGTTCAAATATTAGTTACTTTGTATGAACTAATGACCAAACAATTCGATAATAACATTGCATAAGCTACAAGTTTTTGTGACCCAATAACTCGGTAAGTGCGAGCGGGATGTACAGAGCGAGACAAACGAAACAGGTGTAATCAAGTTCATGACTGGACGCGGGAAAATCAAATTTAAGAATTGCGAATTTCTTTTTTATTTTTACAAGCCCACCTCTTTTGTTATAGAATATTTTATTTTACCACAGATTATATAGACATTAGACCACAGATTATGAAAATAATGTTAAACTAATAATTTTTCAACGTTAAAAATTCCTTAGTGGAGCAGCGTAGTGGCATAAAGTTGCGACTTGTTAGTGTTATAACTAAGCGTTTTTAGACAGTTTTTTCCGCGCACTATGTGGAACCAGCTACCTACTAAAGTATTTCCGAACCAATTCGACTTAAGGTCCTTCAAATCCAGGCAACGCACTTGTGAGCTTTCTGGTAGTTTGCTTCATGATCGGCAGTACCATATGGTGATTTATCTACCAGCTTTCCCCCCTGTATTATAAAATAAAAACTGCGCAGAGGTCGTTAGAACCCCGGCTTTGTACCAAAGTACATTTCTATGTGCGCATTTAACACTCGCTGGTATGGTGAAGGAAAACATCGTGATGTGCTTTTAATCAAAGACCGATCTACCTGTATCAATTTTTGTTCAACAGTTGCTTTTGTATACAATACAAAAATTTGGCTAAGACCAGCGCCCTTACTCCGTAAATTCCATCACCTTGTTTTTGTATGCAATATGATGTTGTTCTCTCAACAAAAACACATTTGGTTAACTGTTCACGGATTGTAGCCCCGCTGGTTTTTTTCGTAACTCGTGTTATGTCAATAGAAAAAAATGGGTTCTATAATAATCAGATACAATATAATCTATATTATCACTTGGTATCATCAAAACAGGAAGTCAACTTGGATACTTAAAAAGATAAATCCAAGTCCTTATAACTCACGTAGGTACACTTAAAACCTATCTGCATCTTCGAAGGCATTGTTTCCCAACGTAGGGCCCAAGGCCAAGTCCCACAGGGGGGCAAATCGAAATCAAAATGTGGAGACGATAACTACATTGGAACCCAATTTAAAGTCTCTGTGCAGCAACAAGCGCAAGGTTCACACTAAATGAATATAGAATATTTTTATTAAAACTACATATTTGAAATTTCAGTTTTTCATTGTTTTGCAAATTTTCTTCTTTATATAATAATTTCCTAACACCTTTCATTACAATTTCTCAAGTGAACAACCAATTGTTTTTAATGAACTCGTCGAAACCTGTGGCTAAACTTCATCATTGTACTAAATGCAAAATTCCACCAATTCCAATTCCACCTTGACGTCTGGTGTTCCACGACAGAGCGAGAGACATTGCTAGATATATCCATATTGTTATTTTTTGCGACTAAGGCGAAAACTAGCTGCTGTGGTCTCTGGCAGAATGACTAGCGCTGTGGAACATTCTGCTCCTCAGCATAATGCTGAGCCAGGGCCAATTACAGACACAGCACACACGCATTGCACACTGGAAACGAACCGAATGGGAAAAGGGATTTTGTAATATATCTCTCATATTTTTAATTAATTTTTTTCTTTGATTATACATAGTTATTTTGTGTATTTATGTGTGTGTGTTTTTTGTTTTAATAAATGATATGTCTATGTCTATTGTTACGTCTTAGGAGCCATCAAAATAGCGTACCACGTCCTTAAAGGCTCTTCCATGGTGTTTCTGGTGTCCATGGGCTTCGGTAAACTCTAAGTTTTAAGTGTATAATAACCCGTTTATACACCTACCATACACTACCTAACCCCTAAATCGTCTGTATCTCTGGTTTAGTATTGCCCGTTTTAAAAAAAACTTTAAACAGTTAAAAACAAGAAAGTAATAGTAGTAGGTAATTTAATAGGAAATATAAACTTATAATTAAATACCTATAAATATATGTATATATTATAATATAATATAAATACCTATAATATAACCCTAGATTATAAACTTATTTTACCAGAAGCAACACTTCACACGAAAAGAAGATAACCGATACAGATTGTTCACCTACATTCAAGCAAAAAAATGAATATTATTATTATTAACTTTTTTGTTGTCTGTGCTTTTCTGCGGTGTATGACGTCACGCAGCTGTTATTGTGACAAAGTTCCATCGCAATATCAACGTGCGCTGCTAGTATTGCCCGTTTAAAAAAAGATCTCGAAATAATTTTCAAGCTGTCTCTGTATCAGCTTCTAAACGAATGGACGCTGCGGTGATGGAGACGGCTCCAAACAATTTATTAAAATCTGATCAAGCATAAGAGCAGTGTTGGTCTAGTGGCTTCAGCGTGAGACTCTCATCACTGAGATGCACCAATGGACTTTCTTTCCATGTGCACATTTTTTTTTTTTTTTTAAATATATTTATTCACAAAAAAGTTACACCTTAAATCAAACCATGCCCCGCAAAACTGCTTACGCAGTTCGACTGCAGGTGACTCGCCTTAAATAAACATAACTTCTAAATCACTAAATTACTAACACTGCTACTACAACTAATACTAATACACTTAATTTACTTATAGGTTACAGCTAGGGATGCATCGATACGCCTTTTTGCCGATACGATACCGATACCGATACTCTTATATAAATATCGCCGATTCCGATACCGATACTTATGCTTATTGAATTCAAATTAAATTAAGGTAAAATATATCAAGTTTGGTTAAAGTTTTTAATTTTTATTATAATATATAACAGTCACAAACTTTGAATAAGATTAAAGGTTTAGTAAATAAAATTAAGAATAAAAAGTAATAGTTAAATTAAAATAAAATAAATTAACTGTTAATAATTAAAAAGAACATTGATAAGATTTTTGTAATTCTGTATTTTATTTGATTTGGTATTGTAAAAATACTACGCGCGATAGCAGTTAAAAACCAACTAAAGTGTCTAGCGAAATGGAATACGCGGGGACTAAGCGGGTGTGAGGGGCATAGATAGTCCGTGCCTCGTTTCCCACGCAATCAAGATGCGCGTTTACATTACTTTTCTTTAAGCGACAAATTTGAAAAGTATCGTTGTATCGGCAATTAAATTATCGCCGATACCGATATATCGGCAAACCCAAAGTATCGCCGATATATCGGTATCGGTATCGGTATCGGATGCATCCCTAGTTACAGCATATTTAACAAATGGTTTTTTAATAAACCTCTAAATTTATCTAATGAAGTCTCACGTCTTATGTCCTCGGGTAAACTATTGAGCAAGTATGGAATCCGCTTCTTCAACGTTCTATCTCCATAATAATTTTGCACCATGGGTATTTCAAATTTACCTTTGGACATTGACCTTGTGTCAGTTATATGATGCACCAAACTAGTAAAACGATCCTGCTTACCATGGTTATTTACAAGTACAAGGAATCTATGTTTCAGGCTAGCCGGTAAAATTTTACATATTTTGAATAGTTTATAATAATCTCCTTTACATTGATTCCTTGTCTTTTTATTTACTAGTTATTTTAAAAATCTTATTTGTAATGATTCTACTTTATCAATGTATGTTTTAAATGTTAACCCATAGCAGTCAAGAGCGTAACCTATTATGGAATCCACAAGTGCAAAATATAAACATTTTAGTATGGGCAATGAGACTTTAGTACGTAAATGGTAAAACTTTTCTAATAAATTCTTAGTTTTCTACACAAAAATTCTATATGGGAATCCCAAGAAAAAGACGTATCTATTTTTACTCCTAGATAATTTACACAATTAACTTTTTCGATAGGTTTACACGTACAGTTAATTTTGTTGTTATGAAAGCAATCAAATCTAATATTTAACAATCGCTCGAACGGTGAAGGAAAACATCGTGAGGAAACTGGCTTGCCTTACACAAAACGGACGGCGTGTCACAGGAGGCTGTAGGTGATCAGCCTATTAGATTGACAGATCATGAAACAGATACATAAATCTAAGGCCCACACCAAAAAGGTTTTTCGAAATAATGGGTATTTTTAATATAGTACTTTGTAATATTTGGAACACTTATTTGTTGGTACGGAGACACTCTGATGATGGAGATCGTTATCTGGTGGTATTTAAGAAAGATAACAATATTATGGAAATTTTATGACATTTCAAAATGGCCGCCGTTGTATATTTTTTACGTTTAAAAACATTGGCGCTACAACCTTTTAGTTCTAGGCCTCACATTTGTGTATCTGTTTTGTTCATTATTTTCCAATTGAGAGCAGACTTCTGTGCCTGAGCAATTTTGGGTCAAATGCAGCTTTCCTTCACCGTGAAAAATATTAAATCACCAATTTGAATTCACTCAATCCGGCTAAGCTAAAAATAGTGAGATTTAAACATGACGGAGCCACATGTTAACACGTGCTGAACACCCGGCGACGCTTCCTTAACATAAACAGAACTGGTTTCTTTCATTAAACAAATAGAATCCGAGGGGATTTAAACAGATAAAAAATTCTAGGATTCGTCGAAAATATTGTTGCTTTTTAATTTCCTCAACAAAAAAAAACTTGGTGGCTTCAGACTGCGACTTATCCATACTAATATTATAAAGAGGAAAGATTTGATTTTTTGTTTGTTTGAAATGAATATGCTCCGAAACTACTGGACCGATTTCAAAAATTCTTTCACCGTTGGCAAGCTACACTATTCCCGAGTTACATAGGCTATGTTTCATTTTCAGAAAAAATAGGGATGCTTACTAAAACTTGAAGAACCCAAGGTGTAAAAAAATATTTAAAAAACTTCCTTCAGTCGCGTGCGCTGCGAAAACTATTAATGATAGAACAAAATGATGTATTAAAATTTTTCAGGACACATCACTATCTATAAAAAATGTCGCGACAGCATGTCTCTATCTTTTATAGTTACGTCACAACAAGCGTCCTTTTATTATTATTTTTTTTTTAAATACCACCGCTAGAAAAGGCTCTCTATTCGTACCTAGATATTGATCCTTATCAAAATAAATACCAACGTTTCACATAAGCTACAATTTAATGGCATAACCACCAAAAAAGCATGGTGGATTGGTGTTCTCCTGCCGTTTCTCTTGAATAGTTTACTACTATGTAATATAACAAAAATTTTAGCCACAGCAACGCTTGGCCGAGTCTACTAGTTATATATGTCACCGTAAAATTGTGAATACCGTTAGATTGTAATCTATCTCGCGAGATTGTAAACTGTCGAAAAATTGTGAACCTATACGAACTGCTTACAATTTAACGTGTTTTTATTCAGTAGATTGTAATCTATCGAAGTGAAACCGTCAAATTGTGAAACGGCCATTTTCTACTTATTATTTTTTAAAGATAAAACCTAAGGGCCTCATAGCCTAGCGGTCTTATTAAGTAGCAGCTAGGTAAGGGGTACCGGGTTCGATTCCCGGTTCGAGGGCAAGTTTTAATTTAAATTTGTTCTCGGCCTTTGGGAGGGTTGTGCGGTACCGGGCGAGTGCTTAAACCGTACATGAAGGACACGGTCGAATATTTAAGGCAAGCACGAATTATAAAAATCTTATACTTGACGCTGGCTAATGCACAAACCGTGCCAGAGCCATAAAAAAAAAAGATAAAACTACAAGGGTACTACCACTGCTCTAGAATGTCGCATCTCTACTAAACTATTTAAAAAGTATTCAAAGATAATCACGTCATAATCCATAAATAACTTAAATTATCTCGTGACTAATAAGGTAATGAACGACCAAATAACTTAGCCGTGGGTTCCGTCCGTAATTAAATTGCATCCGACACAGGCCGTATTTGCTGGATTAGATATTTAATAAAACCGTTGTCAGATATATAGAAAAGCAATGTATGCTATTTATTTTACTTTTTTAATACCGTTAATTTTGACGCATCCAGAGCTTTTAGAGGAAAAGGTATGTTATAATTAAGCTATACAAGAAAAAAAACTCAGCCCAACTCAACTGTAAGTTGCTGTACAGCAGTTCTGTTTTTAGTAAGCCCATACCGTGTACCAGCTTAACCTGCCATATAAAAATACTTAATAGAAAAAATTATAAAACTATAACACCACCAGCTCCTTCAACTAATCATTCAAGGTTAAGGCAATTGAATGAAGTCCTGGCCACGCACGTATTAGTTGAGGAATCTCCGTGTGGTCAAAGCACCAAGTCATTGTTCTGAAGTGCGGTATCCAAAATTAAACTCGTTATGATGTGAAGTAGATGGCACCATAAGAAAAAGAATTAAACAATAAACATCAGGCAATGCAATTAAATTTCCAACCCTGGCATTTTTTTCTATGTTAATAACTATTTACTGTTTTCAGTAGATAATTACAGTTAATCTACCGATTCAAATCAATTAGAAATTTAACGCTTGCGGATCTCCAACATTCTTTGCACTGACAAAACAAGCCATTTACGGTCAGTCTTTTGCCGTTGCTCGGTGCGTGTGCACGTGCGTGATTTTCTAAGTTTAGTGCAAAAAATTAGTGTTGTGTTTGTGACGCTTGGATACATTTTACGGATTTTGTATTGGTATTTGCAACGCTTTTAAACCATTTAATATCGAGAAATTTTATTTATAATTTAATTTGGTTTAACTTTTTTCTCTGTTGATGTCATGGATAACTTATTTCAACATAATTCAGGCAAAAAAAAAGTTTACAATAGTTTTGTGTATTACGCTCCCAATGCCGTTAAAATTTCTATTTAGTTTTTTTTATTGTTTTGCTAGTTTCTAATTTATGTTCTAATATCACTGTGTGTGTAAAATTTGTGACGTCATAATATCATACATGTTGTGTTAGGACTTATAAAGTAAAAACTAAATATTTACACTCATTTACGTCGGCATTTTTTCCCGCGTGTTTTCAAGTTTTTTGCGACTCAAAAATTATCGTGTTAAAATAATTGTTTGGATGGAAGTCTGAAGCTCAAATTATTGGATTTTGAAATATTTTGTTGAAATATCACTGTGTGTGTAAAATTTGTGACGTCATAATTTCTTGCTTTAAAGACAATATTAATACGTAAAATAATAATATAAACATTTTTTCCCGCGTGTTGTCAAGTTTTTGCGACTCAAAAAAAAATGTATTGGATTATAACATTAGGGAGTTAAAGCGATAGTTTCGACTATATTATATTAGAATACATATATGTATATATCAGACCTGGTTGTAGCTCCACTGGTTTTTTTGCGTTGGGTTCAAAACTAACACGTAGCTAATATGAAAACATATGATGTTAACTTTCCAGCGAAAGTTTCATTATTCAAATGCCTGTCCGGAATAAACAAATACCATTTATATAGCGGTCTAAAGTATTTATTTACTACGTATTCCAACAAATTATACTAAAGATATCCTCGACGTCCGTCGTTCCACAACTGAGCGTTTTTAAGGCCGTTTTTGCCGCTCACCACCATTATGTGGAACCTGTCCACTAAAGTATTTCCGAACCAATTCGACTTAGGGTTTTTCAAGAAAAGAGCGCACCAATTCTTAAAAGGCCGGCAACGCAGTCGCGCATTGAGAGTGTCCATGGGCGGCGGTATCACTTAACATCAGGTGAGCCTCCTGCCCGTTGCCTCCTGTTCGGCTGTGCTGTGTGATGGTGTGTGTGGGGTGTGCTCATGATGCATGATATTAGCGCTATGGATATTCTTAATACTCCTTTTAAGCATATTCCGCAATAGCTTAAACAATTTAGTGTGGAACCAGCTGCCCACTGAAGTATTTCCGAACCAATTCGACTTACGGTTTTTCAAGAAAAGAGCGTACCAATTCTTAAAAGGCCGGCAACGCACTCGCGAGCGCTCTGGCATTGAGTGTCCATGGCCGGCAGTATCACTTAACATCAGCTGTTATATAGAAAAAAAGTCTCAAGTCTCGACTTGGCCGGTCATTCCGTTCCATGTTTATATTACGGAGAAGTATAGCCCCTGGTTTTTAGTTATTTATCAAGCTGTTGTAAGATACAGCAGTAGTCGTGTTTATCTTTTTGATAAGTGACGTCAGAGTTGATTGATAAATGATACAAAGATGAATCAGCTTATCAGAATGTTGGTAGATTGAGTATTTTGTCGCAGTTTACACCTCAATAAGGCAGGCACAAGTTTTATATAACATGGGGCAAACGGGCAGGAGGCTCATCTGATGAGTGGCGATAATAGGGTGGCAAGGCTGGCAGAATGCCACGGGCCCCCGACCCAAGAGGGCCCCTACCCAAGAGATATTATGTTCTATGGATGAATGTGAAGTCTCCAATACACATTGGGCTAGCGTGGGGACTACAGACCATTCCCTCTCGCCTAAGAGAGGAGGCCTATGGCTGATAGTGGGACATATACAACGTGTAATTGAGTACTATGAAAATCTCTTCATTAAAATTAAACTGAGCACAATGTGACGATTCACGTTGACGATGACGACACTGATAGGGCCCCATCAAGAATTTGCTACGAGCCCCAGGTGGTATAGTTACGCCACTGCATCTGATGGTAAGTGATACCGCCCATGGACAGTTACTTTGCCAGAAGAATCGCGAGTGCGTTACCTTTTAAGAATTGGTTTGCTCTTTTCTTGAAGGACCCTAAGTCGAATTGGCAACTTCTGTCGGTAAAAAACAAAGTGTCAGCTGTCTAATGTCAATTATCACCTGACAAATGTTCATTAACAGTCGCCGGCCAACCTAGTCTTGCCATGCCTATACAGTAATTTTTCAATATGCAATTGACAATTCAAACCGCCATTTTCATGTGCCTAAGTTGAAAGACATGAATACCGGATATGGTCAATTGTCATCGGTCAAAAAACTTAATTAATGTCGCGCATGAAGCTGTGATAGATATATCCTTATTAATTTTTTCATTCCATTCTTTTAAGCCTTAGTTTTTATTTGTCTCTTTATATATCTCTCTATATATTAATAGCGTCAACCCAATTTGAGAGACAGAGACGAAAAGAACTACAATAATCCCCCCTGGACGCGGTCCGGGTACCGCGTTATATGAAACCAGTATTTTTTGAACAATTCAAAAGCTTGGAACAAGAATTTAATATTGTCATTTACTAAGTTTAAATTTTTAACAATACAATTGAAACAGGTGCAAAGGTATATAGCTGCAAGGTGCAAGAGGTATGATAAAAATCTCCGCGTTATAGGGGGGACGAAAGTCGCGTTGTAAGCCCTATTTCGATGTATTTGCAATCTGCAAAGTTCAAGGCTCTATTACTCATTCCTATAAATATCATATTTAAAAACGTTTACATAAAGAGTAAATAGCAATGCCAAGAAGAGAGGTTGTTCAAACCGCATGTCCTAATAGATATTTTTATGCGCAATTAACACTTTCTCATTGTGAAGTACCGCATATTGACTCTATGACTACCATACGTGAAAAATGAATTGGTTTTTGACAGATGACAAGTCATAGTTCGCGCTAAGTCATATCAGAAACTTACCCTTCCTTACTCAAATATATATACATAGTTATAACATAAGACTCACCGCGAGTATGAGTATCTCTCTTACCTTTAGTAATAATCGTGTGTCAGGCGCAGAGGGCCCATACCCAAAAATATTCTGCGACCATAATACATAAAAAGATCCAAAAAGGTTTGGTTTTTAATAAAAATTAAAACCTGAACTTTTGTAATTATGTTTTATTAAGAGTACAAGGCCAAGATACTAGTTTAAAATCTCACGAAAACCGGTTGAGTTAGAGAGATGCTCTATTGTTAACAATAAAAACGTATATGTGATGTTTATTATGTAGATTTCGAATAGCGAAACATTGTTCTGTAGTGCAGTTTATGTTATCTTCACATAAACAATAATAATACACACAGAACACTAACCGCTTTGAAATAACGTTTTTAATGCTATAAAAACGATGCATTTTAATATTTTCTATCTGTAGACCGTGACATAAATCGTAAAGAAGCCATAGATGCTACACAATTTTTTCTAATCTCGTGTGCCTGTGTCCGGTAAATTTAAATTTGGAACGCCCGCGGCGTCAAATCGGGTTCGTTATCGAATTCAAAAATGGAACGTGTTTTTCAATTGTTCGGTTGAGACGTGTGACCTTGACGTCCGGTTCGAGGGTTGGGACCTTAGTGTGGGCGTGTTCTTAAGCTTAGCGATGAATTATTGAAAGCAAGTAAAAACTGTAGAAAGTTTTAAAGTGATTGTTAAACGCATTTTACGTCAATAACACGTTATCAGACAATAAATATGATATTGAAAGCAGTAATTATTTGCGAAATAACAATTAGTATTTTTAACAGAACAAAGTCGTGCTTTGTCATGAACTCGTGAGTCATTGAAAATAATTTGCTACAGTACACATTATGATTAATTTCTAAAGCGTTTGTTTCGTATTAATTGAGTTACGTGAGATAACTTATATAGTAAATTGTCTATGTATGTATGTGTGTTGTGTGGACTCAGTTTCCGCACTTAGACGCTCATTTGGTCCGTTGTGCGTAAAGTCCTAGCTAATATGCCATCATAGCTTCCAGAAGCTCACCGCTCCAAGCATTTCTGTTTGTAAGGAAGCCACAGCTACGCATTGCAGGACTACGTGGGTGACTGATTCCTATGCGCTGAAACAGGGTCTGCACAAGAGACTGTTTGTCGCGTACCTATCATTATTTTTAGATTTGTTCTGTTGAGGTTTAGAAGTCGCTTCGTTACTAGTGGGTTTACTGCTGGCAGTGCTATTAGTAAATTGTAATTATCTTTCTCATCTCCTGGTACAGAGGTTGGGTGTCAGTTTTTGAATCCCTGTTATCCATACTGCTTATGTATGTGTTAGTTGTTTTTATTTACTTCATTGCTACAGCTGATTATAGTAACCACATAACAATTATAAAAAATATAGCCAAAACTGAATACATTTTATACAAATCATTATTTATTTATTATACATAGTTGCAGTAATACATACATACAGCACAATTAAAATAATTAAAAAAATAAGGCCAACCTGGATGGTTTAGATTCACAAATCCTGGCAGATGGTGCTGCAGTCGGTCCTTTCATACTTTGTTTAATATCCTAATCGCTTGAAATATCATGCAGAACAACGTATGTCGGGTCCGCTAGTATATACATAGACTTTAATGTTCCAGGTACAGGCACATTTTATTCCAGACCATAACGTATTGACAGCTCTTAAAACTAGATTAAAGTTTGATGGACAATTAGAATACGTGCTTATAAGTGACACGCAATTGCTCCTAACTCGACTTTTGAATATTACTCAGGCTTCACATACAAAACAATTTAATATATATATGAAAAATACTTTAATATCTTCACATAACTCTTCATATTGTGAAGTTAATTATACTTTCCAGACGATAACGTATATATTTAAAAAAAGAGGTGCGTGTACTTATGCGTACGCGCGTAAGAAGTTATACTTCTTTGGCTTTATTAAAAATAGCTTTTGATTTCATGTAAATAATTAATTACAATTAAATAATCAAAGACTGGAAGGAGTCATTATAGTCAATAAAGTTTAGTTTACATTTGAAAAACTAAATAAATAAATTTTTCATAACGCGCCTAAAGAAGTATAACTTCAAAAACAAACAAATAAATATTTGCAAAAAGCGTTTAACCTAGATCGCCAACAATTGGGACACACCCGATTTGCAAAGGTCAGCCGACTATGAATGAACTCATTGAATTTTGACTGCGAATTTGTTATCCCCGCTGATGTTATGTGCGCCTGGTACTTGGTGACAGAGGTGGCTCATATTTTGTACGGACGGCTTTAAAAAAAGATTTTCTTTTAAATTAAATCAAAGTTTGTTGTATAAAGTAGAAAAAATAATGTAGGAGAGTGATTGTCTATAAAATTTCTCTATAAAATCTCAGCATGATAATGTTTTATGAAAAAAAACACTCACCAAAACACAAGCTAATTAATACCAATAATAAACTGGGACAAGATAAATCAATAGACATTATATTTTTAACCACAGAGCATATGTATGTAGGTACTATTGCAGTGTTAATGCACACTAGGGCGCGGTATAGCGGTCAAGGAGTGATCTTTCTGATAAAATGCATACATTGATAAGATAGCGTGAACTAGATACTGTGTAAACATCGTGGGCCTACACACATAACAGTGTCTTTAAAGATTTCTAAGGATATATAAGGAATTTACACCAATATAAACACAGATTCGAGTTATGTCAGCTGTCAAAAGCTCATGTGTCATTCATAAATTTTACCGCTTAAAGTCAACAGATTAAAATCTACGCAGTTCCATTTTCATATGGAAATTTATTACTTCATCATATGCAGCTCGTATTTTTTTGTCGAACGTGTCCGAAATACATAATAGTTTAAACTAAATATCATAAATTTGTGCTTAAAATTTATTGTATTTGATTATTGGTACCTTGTTATTTTTGTTGCCTCTTACTAAAGGCAGGTACTAAAGCGCAGCATAAAAAAATGTGTGTCGAAGTTTGATGAAACTATGATAGAGAACAGAAGAACAGATAAAATAAAGAATACAGCGTTATATAACTGAAGTGGCAGATGTCACACACATAGTGGCAGATGTGAAACACCACGTTGTACATGACAAAGAGCACGGCTTAGTGCAGACAGTAATGGCTGGATTTGAATAAGGCTTTTGCCAAAAGGGGCACACATATCTAGGAATGAATGAGCTATATAAAAGTTTCTGAAATGAAAGGATTTTATTATTATTACTACTGGAGCCTGGAGGTTGGTGTTCTCTTGTCCAGTCCTGTGTCAGATGCAGCAGCTCTGTAGTCGCAATATCTGTCCACTCCCTAAGGAACCCATTTTCTTTTTACGCCGCCGTTTACCCTGGATTTACTCATCATAATTATTTGAAGGAAGCACACGTGTTATTGTTACCAGGGGCACATATACTTGATTTAAATATAATCACGTAAATATTCACTGTCCCACATTCAACGCAACGATTGTCGCGACAAACAATACTATCTCCTTTCCCATCGCTTTCACTCACTCGCATTGTAACAGAGATAAACTCAGCGCAATAACTCACTTTTATACTGCGCCGCGCATAATATCTCTATGGTCTTGACAGTTGACATTGACAGGCCATAAAATCTTCAAAATATGACATTGACAATTGAAGGATATATTAATAATAAATCTCGCTTAGTTATCGCTAATAAACGCTAACTAATTATAATATAAGAAAATGCGTTGGCGCTAATCTCAGTTTGACGCACCTGCCTCCTGCCTCCTGCCCGTTTGCCCGCTGTTCTATTAAAAAAAACACTTAAGTTACAAACTAGAAAATTAGGAGTTTCGTTGTGTCTCTGTCGCAGCCAACTAACTTAATTAGCCGTTCAATTAACAGCCTAGCCGTTTAATTACGGCCTGCGAGATGTTCAGCCAGTTGATTAAACATCTAGGCAAATGACTTGGATGGCTGACGTTTCATTACTTGCCTAGCCTGTTGACTGTTTAAATTTAATTCCTCTTTCTGTCACTCTCAAACTCGAAACTCCTCTAACTGTCAATATGGCGTCGCCAAACCACAACTTTGATGGTGTTTTCCAAATTTTCATGAAAAACAACAAGTTTAATGGAAGCGTGTAGTGACTATAATAATGTTAATGTTACTTAAGCAATTTAAGTTTAAAAGAAATATTTTTTATGTTATATGTCTGTAATTTCTGCCAAATAATGACCCTATCGTGCCTAAGCCTAAGCCTAGGCCTAAGCCTAGCCAGCCAGTTTATTAAATGTTGTAACAAACGCTACGGCTGAATATCTTTCAGGCCGCTAGTTAAACGGCGCCGTTTAGTTAAAAGGCTAGGCTGTTAATTGAACGGCTAATTAAGTTGGCTGCGACATCTCTATGCATTTACCAGTGTTCGGATTAATTCGTGCAGCTGAGTTTTGAGAATACGAAATTACACCTGTATCACTTCGATGTCCGTCGTCCGTCCACCACCACTATGTGGAACCAGCTGCCCACTCCTTCAACTAGTAATTCTTAAGAGGCTGGCTTACTTCTAGCAGTGTCTATGGGGGTATCACATAACATCAGATGAGCCTACTGGCCCCTGGTCTATAAAAATCAGTTGTATTGGCCCTTTTAACCAACAGAGAAACAATTAACATAACGGTGCGCATCTAATTACACCAGACACGGTGGTAAACACATTAGGTACTTCATCTGAATATAGATAGACACATACACACATACGCGCAGTATAGGAGTTACAACGTTGTTTGTAATTCTTCCTAGAAAGATATTAGAGCGACTTATGGCCATGTGTAATATACCTTTTCAGAATCCCTATTAAATGCGCCAAAATTTGTTATACAGGGTCACTCTTCGGTAGAGTAATTTTTTTTCACAGTGGGCTTCGAAGTAAACAAAAATTTTTGATTTGAAAAAATATTATAGCGTATAACTTAATATTATCGCAGTATGTCTAACGCAAGAACTCATCAGTACCAATGTAGTGGATATTATGAAAAAGATACAGGATGTAGATTTTTTCGAATTTTAATAATATTTTTTATACAAACGCAAAATAAATTTTAACTCTGCAGGGGTTGAGCTTAGAGACCTCCCGTAGAACAATTTTTTGCAGCTGATGACCTCATCTATCCCCTATTTGCGTTTGATCCACGACTTTTTGGCCACTCTGTATATGTAAAGAAAACATAATATATTTTCCTATACAAACTCTTGTCTATATTGTATTTTATATAAACTCTTTTGTAATGTTGTTTTAGGATATAGGCTGTATATTTTGTTTCTTTTGTATTCACAGAGAAACGCAGTTGCGCCTTATTTATTCCCAGTATAAGCGATTGATACTATTACATATATATCACGGCTGCAGAAAATTACAGTCATGCTTTCTAGAAATCAAATGAAAATAGGTATTTTCTGCACTGGCGACGCGCTATCGCTATGCTAAATTACGTGTGTTTTTGTTAACAACACTGTTACATCATTAAAGTAAGTAGATAATGTAACACTTAATATTATTATTGAGTACTAGCTGGCCTGGCGAACATCGTATCGCCTAACAGTCGATTCTTAATTTTTTTTTAATACTTATTCTGCTATTCGGGACACCGCTCTAGCTAGTAAGATAAAAAAAAGAAAGTTGATAATACGACAAATACATTATGTCAAAAAATAAAAATTTACCTTCCCGGAACCCCTCCACTAACACTTGAACTTTATGATATGGTATTAAATTTCAAATTGCCTTTAAATATTATTACGAATATTTTGTATGGGAATATAGAAAAGTGTTGTTTTTAGACTTTTTCACTCAATTTTTTTAATTTTTCTCTCCGTAAGAACCATCCTCGTACTTCAAGGAATACTATAAAAAAGAATCAGACAAATCGGTCAAGCCGTTTTCATGTCATATAATAACATGACACGACATATCGTGACAACGGAAAACGGGTTTCATTTTTATATATCTAGATAACATAGGGGCCGTTTTATCATTTTATCCCCCCCCCCCCCTGTCAGCAAAAGGAAGGAAAACTCTAAAAAAAAATAGTACATAAACGAATAAATTTTTTCGTAGGAATCCGCGAAAAATATTTCTCTCTCCTTGTGACCGCATTTTGCTTGTCCGAGGAGATGAGGCGGAACAAACGTGTCCACACAAGTAGCATCTCATACCAAAGCCCACTGTATATTAGTTTTGTCTGGTTCTCTTTCCCACAGGCTACCAAGTCATAAACTACCAGGAATATTTTCTAAATTGCTATTTACGCATATATTAATATCTTACGCGATGCTATAGGCATTATGTAGGTGGGAAGGTGATTGACCGACGTAAAGACATTGTGGTTTGAGGTCATGCGTTCGATTTCGCATATTCTGTGTCACCTCCCCAGTACTAGCACCTTCCACTTGACCATAACGAATAGCTAACTTTGGCGTTGGGTAGAGATGTGGCATCTTCTACATTTACCATGGAGAGTGTTCAGACTTGTTCGGACCAATACCTGCAGCCGTTTCTTCATCGGACGTCGACGAAGAATATGAAATGCCCGTATCGCCTCGACGTCCGTTGTTCCACAACTGAGTGTGATAAAACTTTTTGTCACGCATCACCACTATGTGGTACCAGCTACCCACCGAACCAATTCGACTTAGGGATAAGAGCGTACCAATTCTTAAAAGGCCAGCAACACACTAGCATTCTTATTCTTGAATAAAACAAAAAATCGGCGCAAAGCTTCACACAAGACGATTTTAAGAATTTTAATTTAATTTTGTTTTATGTACCGATACAAGATCTTTGTTAATTAGTTCTAGATTAGTGCACTAAGTGAAAGTGTAAAAGTGAAGTGAAAAGTGAAATGACGTGACGATGCAGAGGCAGTTAAGCAACGTCAGCATACAATCCTACCAGGATTACCAGCCTAGTAGAAAATATGGTAAATATAAGCGCCTGTTAACGCCTGGTATTCTGTACAATTGTCACCATTGAATCTGGGTTCTATGTGTCTATTAAGTCATAGAGTAATAATAGTAATAATCATCATCATCATCACCATTTTATTATAGATTCTCTCTATATTTATAAATTTTTTTATTAGTGAAACTTTTTTTGTGGATATGTCCAATGTGTCTATTTTATGTTTTACATTTATTTAATTTTTTCTGTATAGAGATGTATCTGTTTGGTTTTCTTAATAAATAAATAAATAAAGTGAGGGAGTGTTAAAAGTCTGGAATATTACATATCAAATAAATAATAAAGTTAGTTTCGTCATATAGGATCTATTTTAGTCATGGTGTCTTATAAATAAATGCTAAGCCGAAATCGTAATAGAGCAGGTAGTGGTTAAATCCAGACAATTTATAAAAACTTACTATGCCACGTATTTTTTTAATTATTGCCCTTTAAAAGTAAAAAAATATTCACCTGTGATGTTCTATTACATTCAGGTATCTGACAGTTTAAAAGTGGCGCATTTCGTCCGAATTCCATTAATCTTTTCTAAATATAAAAGAAACGATTTGTTAAATAATTTTTTGGTGTTCCACTATCTGCCTTATCACCCGACTTAGGCTAAACTTATGGGACACTACTCCATAATATTTATTTTCCATGCATAACAAGATGAACTTAAAACGCAAGGTAAGGTATTAAATAAAAACTAACAGTATGTACTGTTAGTACAAAGAAAAAAATACAAAGTCAATGTTGTACCAGAGACACAAATGTTTATTTATTACAAAGATTATTCTTCAATCAAAATCAGTGGTGCTACAACCTCTCAGATTTCTAAATCTCTTTCATGATCATTTTTAAATCTAATAGGCAAGTAGGTGATCAGCCTCCTACGATACACCGTTCGAGCAAATATTAAATGCTCACGTAGAAAGAAAGTCCATTGGTGCACAGCCGGCATTTAGGATCGAACCTACGACCTCTGGTATGAGAGTTGCACGCTGAAGCCACTAGGCCAACACTGCTCTTTATTCTTCAATCACCAGTGAGAAATCATTCAGTGTTTAATTCTCCGAGCTGGTTCACAAAAAGCTATATCCTTATTAATGAATATGCATTGTGTGTAATCAAAAATTTTTTTTTACAATCAGACTACGAGGATGAGGACGAAGGTGAGGTTCTATTATATTTTAATTTGTCTTTGGATGTCATCGTGTCTTGGGGCTCGAGACAAAATTTTTCGACAGGCGACTCACTAACGAAACGAATTTTATATGTTTTTCATATCACGTGGTGGTATGAATTGTCTAGCGAATCTTCTATAACGAAGACCCATCTTCATCTTATATCTCAATCTCTTGTTGCAATTGTCCAAGAGCGGAGAGCGCTAATTCAAATTCAAAATCATTTTTTCATTTAGGTAACACAACGTACACTTATGAACGTTTAAAAGAAATTCATATTATGAAATGCTTTAAATTTCACATTTACTGCCAGTTCTCAATTCAAAGGCGTAGAACGGACGCGAAGAACTGGCAATAAACTCTGCGCCACTTTTTTGTTTTACACAACGTTTGTAAGGAGCTGCAACCATTACACCATATTCCACATGACATCTTAAGTAATTAATAATAAAAAATAAATTAAAAATAAAGATTTGTCCTCTATCATCAGGAGGCATGGTGAAATAGGAGCACGCACTTACATTCTCGTGGGAACAACACGCATAGTCTAGTCTTAATAATTTACCTTCCATAAAAGATACTTCCGTACAAGGCTGTTTTTCATTTCTGGTTCTTGTTTCATTCAAGTCAAAATAGGATTTTAAATGTTTATTCGTTACAGGGCAACAATATGAACCGGGCGGGTACTCGGCGGCAGTGCAACAGCGTACCAACATGACGCAGCGTGAAGATGCTCTCAAGTTCGAGCAGGGTCGCATAAAAGCCCTGCAGGAGGAACGATTGCATATACAGAAAAAGACATTCACGAAATGGATTAACTCGTTCTTACAAAAGGTATTTACTTTTTTCACATAGCACGCGTTTATCGATAATGTTTAAGTGTTATTCTCGTTTCGTTTTCGTTTATTGAAGAATAATCATTTAGGAACATAGGACAAAAAGTATACGGGTTGGGTTTTATTGAGAGCAGATGTCAATTCAGATAAAAGAGACAATAAAAAATAATAAAAATATATAAAACAAAGTCGGGGTCATAATAATCATATATTATATTGATCTTATATTAAAAGCATTGGAACTATTGACTAAACCAAAACCATTGAAAAATAAATCCAATACAAATGTTTATGGGTTTTGTCAATTTCAAACTAGTGACCTTAATATTTATTTCGTATTCACTGTATTACTTTCATAAAAATAATAAATTTAGTATGAAAAAGGGCATTCATTGTATATATATATTTAAAACTAACTCTTAATAAAATAATATAATAAATTATAACAAAGTTTTTGAAGAGTTTTTGAAGATAGAATCTTAGTGGTGTCTTCGACACGCCGTCGACTTTTCGGGTCTAAGACATATCGGTTTCCTCACGATGTTTTTCTTCACCGTTCGAGCGAATGTTAAATGGGCACATAGAAAGAATGTCCATTGGTGCACAGCCGGGGATCGAACCTACGACCTCAGGGATGAGAGTCGCACGCTGCAGCCACTATGCTAACACTGCTCTATTTTTGTATAATGTATGTCAATAAGATGTAGATAAAGGCTTATCATTATTATTATATCACGAAGTGTAAAAGATTTTATGGCTCAAATTACGTCTGACATAAAATCGCTGATAAATTGAGCAATCGTCATATATAACGATATCGTAAGGTACTCTACAATTGGACGCGATGAGCCCGTTCTAGCCATGCTAAATTAAACACATACTATATGTTGACAAAATACTCGATCATAGGAGAACGTTCTTGAGAAATACAGTCAATGCCCATGCTCGGTCGGGGCAAAAATCATTTTTCAAATTATAATAAAAAAGAGAGACTATTGGACCACGTTCACGTGCATAGGCGCTAGTTAAAGATTTAAGTTGGCGCCTGGTAGATAGTACCGCTGAGCCTATACGTAGAGCTGGTGCTTTCCTTAACTAAAATATTAAGTGTCGAAAATTAATGCAAATTATAAATTTAATTTATTTCTTCGATAATAAAAACACGTGGCATTTTAATTCACAATTCGTTCATTTGAGATTTCAATAAATTATCTACTATATAAAAATAAGTCTGGTTTTCCTTCCTGACGCTATAACTCCAGAACGCACGAACCGATTTTCACGGGTTTGCATTCGTTGGAAAGCTCTCGGGCTCCGTGAGGTTTATAGCAAAGAAAATTCAGGAAAAAAATCAACAGAAAAGCGGGATCACCAAACGAAATGTTACATAAAACGAAGCCATCTGGTGGCGAAACGGTGTTCGCCGAGTTTGCTAGTCTTGTATAAAATATAATATTTCTTAAATTCTGTATACGAAATTTTAATTTTAAAAACATAATTTCTATAAGATAATTCGCCCTTCTCACTCTCTCAATCGGTCTGAATAGCTCTCTCCCTTTCCGTCGACAAAAACGCTGCACATCTTCGTGACGTATCCGTAAAAATGTACCCTCATGCGCCTAAAGAAGTTTCACTTCAAAAATAGTAATGAAATATATAATATTTTTAATAACATAAATGACTGCATATTTTAATGATAACTAAGCAATTTCAATCGAATGGTGAAGGTCGTATGTGTAACGTACTTGCAGGAAAATGACACAATGATTCGGTCATCACTTGTTTCACACACGGATTAGGTCCTATGCGTCAGTCATACAATACAAAGGTGATATATACAAATATACAGTCAACATAATGAAAAATAAAGTGTTATAATATGTCTTTTGTCTTAGCCTATAAGGCTTTTTTAAGGAAATATCAAAAAGGTTAGCCGACATCACAGGAGACCAAAGATCTGGCAGCTGCCAGTATGTTCGGAACCTTGCCTAAAGGGACTCCTTTAATTATATATTTTAGTTATTATATGTTAAGGTTAGTTATTTATTTATTAACTAGAGACCCGCCCCGGCTTCGCACGGATGCAATGCTGATTCTAAATTCAAAGTGCTAGTATAGGGAGAACCGCGGCCTCAGACGCTCTGCGTCCCGCAATTTTTAAATTTGTAATATCTTCGAAAATATTCATTTAAATCAAATGCTGTAAAGGGCCATATAGATTTATAATTAATCAACAATGTATTTAAGGTATTTAATTTGATAAGGATTAATGCTGTATTGGTTAAAATCGCTTCGAAAATTAGCCATTATTTGTCGTAAAAAGTAAATGACAAAAAAAATTTATTGTGGAATATCCATAAGAGATAGACATATACCATCGCGGAGTTTTCTGTAGACCTTTTTAATGTTTACAATACTTAGTACATTATTTTGATAAATCTCGTAGGGTTCGAAATGTAAGCGGAAAAAATGTAATTATTTACGATTTACGACATCACATTAGAAACCTCAAAAATAACAGTATTTCTCCATACATATTAAATGGATGTTATTATACATATAAACCTTCCTCTTCAATCACTCTATCTATTTAAAAAACCGCATCAAAATCAGTGCGTAGTTTTAAAGATTTAAGCATACATAGGGACAGAGAAAGCGACTTTGTTTAATAATTAAAACTTAATTTAATTCAGTTTGTTAGCATAACATATAATAAAATATAATTTGTATTTAATATGAATGAATTTATTTTGTAGTTTTTATTTTATTATAAATATTTCAAAGGAGAACTTTACTTGTAATTATTTTGAGGTTCATAATTGTTGCGATGAACTAATTTTGATTTAATTTAAATATACAATTAATTATATAACAACACGATAAACTACGAGGAAATAGTCCTTAAATGATGTCACTGATTATTATATTAATTGGCGTTTGTTATTTATAAGTTTTGACCTATGATTTGATATGTCTTCCTATCCGGTGCACTCTTGACAGAGCGGTCGTGATCGCTATGAAGTAGTAATAGAAGGGGCAGATGTGATGCGCTTCACAACGTTTCGCCATAGTTGAATATTATAGGTCATCCTGCTGCACTGATTGAGTGAGTCTCCTACGGCCGACTTGATTTGGTCAGTCCAACGCGTAGGTGACCTTCCGCGCGGTCTAGTGCCTTCCACCTTCCCCTGGACGACAAGGCGTTCTATGGACTGATCACCACGCCGAGATACGTGTCTGAAGAATGTAAGGATGCGGGATTGTACTGTTGAAAACAGACGCTGCTTAATACCGAGTTCTTGAAGTATCGAGACGTTTGTACGAAACTCGGTCCACGAAACCCCAAGCATTCTCCTCCAGCACCACATTTCCAGAGCGTCTATTTTTTGCATCTTGTCCATCGCCGTTTTTGTGATGCCCATTTGACCTCATCGATGCATCCGCCATTGCTTGAAATCTGAGTCCCAAGATAAACATAAGATTGGACCACGTTGCATTTCGCGATTTGAGTGATATGTTCCGCTTTAAGTATAAAGTTATCTGAATCTACTTCACATCTAAAATAATGAGATATTAACTACAAAAAATCCCTTTTGTCGCTTCAAATCTAATCGACGGATTGTAATAGCCATCTGTCGATACAAGCTATCTATGGGAGGTCGTATCAGTGTCTGTGGATAGACCTTTGTATGAAAATGACAGTTGACGAAAGCTCCATTTCAACAGATAATTATTTTTATCCCATAATTAAATAGTTCAGTTTAAATTGATTCTAACCTTTGTTAATAATAGGGAATAAATTTTAAGTATAATAGTTTTAGCTTTATTAGATTAACACTTAAGTAATAAAATATAAAACAGACACACACCCACACACATAAACATAATTTACACATACACACATACCCCATGTGGTTTCCTTATATATTGTATTGTATAAGACCTGTCGATCCGAAGTGGTGGAGGCCTGATGATCTGTAACACAGGTACTCTTACCTTTAGCAGGCATCAGTCTCACACAGACAAGCTTTTTCCACTAACAGAAGTAAGAATATAACTGTCACTTGCTTATGTCCTAAGTTTAAGTTTTTGTGAGAAAACAATTAAATAAATAAAATTTTTAACAGATTTTAGTGAGGCTCCTGCCTCGTGCAAATATGACTCGTGCGCATTGTACGTAGTGTACGAGATTCTTGTCAGATAGCACGATGCCCTATCGTGAAGAGGGAAGGTTATCCTCCCCTCATAGAAAGAGGGCCGGAATCCCTCGAAGCTCGATCTTCGCGACCCTGACTGACTGACTCAAGAACTCTAGGATTAGCTTTTAATTTTGTATTATTATTATTATATGTATATTTTTAGTGTTATGTATATATATATATATATGTTTTAATTGAAATTATACCTCTTTAGGCGCGTTATGAAAAATTGATGAGAGTGAAATTTTACGAAGCGCCCGCACCGTGACACAAAATCAACAGAATGAAGTTGCCCACGGAAGATGCTACGGCATTGGACATAATTTAAAAAAACAACATTCGAATAATAATAGAATTTATGTTACACTTAATGTAAGAGAATAATAATAAATATTTATTTAATATTTCAAATGTAAGATGAACTTTATTGACTATAATGACTCCTTTTCCAGTCTTTGATTATTTAATTGTAATTAATTATTTGCAAGCAGTCAAAAACTATTTTTAATTATGCTAAAGAAGTATAACTTCTTACGCGCGTACATAAGTACACGCACCCTTTTTTTAATATTATCTATTATAATCTGATTATTAAGTCTAAGGTAACGAAGTGTAAATAAATAATTTATTTCCAGGCTCGTATGGAAGTGGAGGATCTCTTCATAGATCTGGCAGATGGGCGACGGCTGCTCAAACTGCTCGAGATTATCAGCGGAGAGCGGCTGCCCAGACCCAACTCGGGCCGGATGCGGGTTCACAAGATTGAAAATGTCAACAAATCGCTAAGCTTTTTACATACCAAGGTAAGATGAAACTCTTGGAGAGGTTCTTGCAAGTAATAAAAATATTATCAGACCTACCGAATAAATACAAAAATTCGTAAAAATCGATGAAGCTGTATAGAAAATTTTATAAACGTCAAAACCGTTTACGACGACATCGTTTAGAACAACTTACCGGTTATATTGACCAACATCAAAGGTCCCGGCTGAATTATTT
The DNA here is from genome assembly GCA_963693345.1 of Pieris melete. Taxonomy (NCBI): domain Eukaryota; kingdom Metazoa; phylum Arthropoda; class Insecta; order Lepidoptera; family Pieridae; genus Pieris; species Pieris melete. The sequence goes on along the minus strand of CAVNZK010000368.1, from coordinate 1,910,759 downwards.
AAAACTGCAATATAAAAAAACAGATTTTGCTAAAATATAAAAATGATAATGACAGCCTTTTTTGATATTTATATATATATTTACACAAATTAAAATATATTATTAAAAGGAGTCCCTTTAGGCAAGGTTCCGAAGCTACTGGCAGCGTTCCCCCTTTGAATAGCTAGACTAATTCTTTGTCCGAGGTAGCTCCCAGATCGTCGGTCTCCTGTGATGTAGACTAACCTTTTTGATATTTCTTTAAAAAGCCTTAAAGCGCTAGGACCCCACGGACCAAGGGTCTCGACACCGAATGAGACAAAATCATATTCTGAGCCTAGTATTTGCATGCTTATAACTTAGAATAATCTCTTTTTAATTGAAAATGATAATTATATGTACTTAATGTCTTTTTATTAATTTATATGTGAATTTAAAAAAAATCTAGTTTCATTTTATACATGAGTATATTAATCACACATTCAATAGTACCTAGTATGTTCTAGGTATTATACACACACATATATATATGTATATACATAGGTACTTGATAACAGCGTCATCGGCTGTTACGACTATCGGTTTTTACAACCAAATATGAGTAGTACCTTCGAAGTTTTTGACTTTTTCGTTACAAATCTTTACATATATATAGATATACAATCGCAAGTGCTTTAAACAATTTAACATATAATACATCATTAAATACGAATGCGTAACGCTTGTATTGATAAGATAACAGAACGTTTTACAATGGATAGCACGGTACCTACCTTTGAAGCGAAATTTTATCTGATGGAAAATAGAATACTGAGCGTTTCGGTACAAAGAATCACAGATTTTGCAAATACTGTATACAGGTTGTTCCATTAGAAACCGCCAAGCGGAAATCGGGTGATAGGGCAGGTAATTAATACCAGAAAATTAATAAAAAAGTGTCACGTATTTTTTTAATTATTGCCATTCAAAGTTGAATTAATTGTAAACAGCCTGTGATGTTCTTACATCGATTGGACCGTGTTGAAATTAAAATAAATGTAATTTTTCCTTTATTATTAATGGATATTTATTTCTACTCATAAATAAAAACAATACGATTAGTGAATATCTATGGAACTCGATAATGAATCGATTGACGAATATATCACTTTCTTTGCAAACAAATGCTTTATTATTTTTATGTTTGGTAACTACTTTAGCTCAGGATAGATTCATGTTCCTAGTAGACACCTGGTAGCACACCAAGCTAAGTGAACACAGTTTTTTATCGGTATCTTGTAGAACTCTCAAGCGAAATTATAGAATCACTGAATAAATTCAAAACTCTCGTACGTAACGTACGAAGGGTCTTAGCATTAGCCAGTTTATTAAATGATGTTACAAACGCTACGGCTAAATATGTTTCAGGCCGCTAGCTAAACGACGCCGTTTAGTTAAACGGCTAGGCTGTTAATTGAACGGCTAATTAAGCTAGTTGGCTGCGACATATACATTCTGGTTTTAATTCCTAGTTTTGATAATAGTATCAATTAAATACCTTTAAGACCAGAATGACCAGCGCTGTGGAACAGTCTGCTCCTCAGCATGATGCTGAGCCTGGCCCAATTAGACACAGCACACACGCATTACACACTTGAAACGAACCGAATGGGAAAAGGGATTTTTTTTGTATCTTTTTTCTTTGATTATTGTTATTTTGTGTGTGTGTTTTTGTTAGTAATCAATCTTATTTCTATGTCTAAGTACAAAACTTGAATATCACTGTAACCGTGTTTATAGCCGACCTTGCTGGGCTTCCTAATTAAGCAGATATCGCTTATCAAACTGTTTGATAATCAATTTGTCTAACATAAAATTTACTGAAAGATAAAAAATACGAAATTAAATAACATCACTTATTTTTAACCTTGTAATGTTAATTTGTCATGTATGAAGGTCATATGAGGATATTCTTTAGTCGATAATAAATAACCTTTTTAGTTCTGGGCCTCAGATTTCTGTATCTGTTTCATGATCCGTCAATCTAATAGGCAAGTTCATCAGCCTCCTGTGCCTGACACACGCCGTCGACTTTATGGGCAAGCCGGTGTCGTCACGGTTTTCCTTCACCGTTAGAGCGTTAAATGCGCACATAGAAAATCTATTGGTTCACAGCCATACGAACCTACGACCTCAGGGATGAGAGTCGCACGCTGAAGCCACTAGGCCAACGATTTCCTTCACCAAAAGGATATATGTTGTGTGTCAATCAACTGTGTTGAATGTCAAATATTTTGACATACAAGAGTCTTCCCTGAGTGTGAAGAAATAAAGAAAATACACCAAGTATAAATAGTGAAATCATATTATACGATTATGACATACCTCGGGAAACCTTTCAATGACAACGGAGGTTCGCTCAAGGTTGTACATATATACACAAATATATAGTCTAAACAGTTATGATAAAGTCGTAATTACAATGAACTAATTTCTTTGTCGTCTTGTAGTTAATTAGTTCTACGTGCTTTGAAAGTAATAGAAAACATATTTTTTAGCGTTTAAATTTCTTAACCTGACAAAGTTATAAGTTTAGTGATAGAAGTGTGATAATTAAGAAAAAAATAACACGATACTTCTACCTTCCTATAGTTCAGGACCATAACATACAACCTACTTAGAACTAAATATACAGGTGGCCAAAAAGTCGTGGATCAAACGCAAATAGGGGATAGATGAGGTCATCAGCAGCAAAAAAATGTTCTACGGGAGGTCTCTAAGGTCAAATCTAGTGGATATTATGAGAAAGGTACAGGATGTAGATATTTTCAACTTTTAAGAAGAATTAGTAAAAAAAATTCAATTTTCATATAAAAACCAAAATAAATCATAACTCTGCAGATGTTGACCTTAGAGACCTCCCGTAGAAGAATTTTTTGCCGCTGATGACCTCATTTATATTTGCGTTTGATCCACGACTTTTTGGCCATTCTGTATACCTACTTATACTATCTGACCGGGCAAAAGTCGTTTTGCCATGTCTATCATTTATAATAAAAAAATAGGGGTTGATCGTAAAGGGGTGAAAGTTAGAGGTTGTATGTATTGTTTAATGCTGTATCATAAAAAAATAAAAGCAGAAAAAAATATCTAAAAGTAAAAAAAAAATATTTAGGGGTGGACTACTCTTAATATTTAGGGGGAAGAAAAATAGATGTTGGCCGATTCTCAGACATACCCAATATGCACACAAAATTTCATGAGAATCGCTCAAGCCGTTTCGTAGGAGTTTAACCACAAACACCGCGACACGAGAATTTTATATATTAGATATACAGTCAAAATCTGTTATAACGACGTCGAAGGACTTTTCATATTTGGTCGTAAAAACCGATAGTTGATAAAAACGTCATCGGTTGTTACGACCTTTCAGCCGGGACCTTTGATTTTGGTCAATATAACCGGTATGTTGTTCTAAACGATGTCTTCAACGAAATAAAAGTTAGGTTACCTTATTTGCTAGCAATATAATAACTTTTGTTTGTATAAACGCCATTCACACAAAAAACGTGTGTGTACTTACGTACGCGTTAGTTACTTCTTTGGCGTAACAAGATAAAAATGTTTAAAAATTTTATCTTTCGCCTTATTCTACGTCTACAGAAAAAACGACACTAAAAATAGAAAAAAATAAAATGTTGACTATAGCTTACTTCAGTCGGCTTTTTGTAACGGTGCGCGCGCGCATCGTAAAAATTTACTCTCATCATGTTTTCCCTAACGCGCCAAAAGAAGTAGGTATAACTTCAAAAACTACCAAATGTATTTTATTACTATTTATTTATTTTTGTTCGATTTTTACCAAAAATTTTTGTAATTCCCAGGGAAATATATAATTATTATTGTTGAGGAAGTCCAATTTTATCATAATACACGAAATCGCGAACCTAGACTAATATATATTTAAACATAGTATTATTATTTTCCCCAATCATATTCCAGGTTCGCTTGGAGTCTATCGGAGCCGAAGATATAGTAGATGGGAACCCACGTCTCATCCTTGGTCTCATATGGACCATCATCCTTCGTTTCCAGATTCAGGAGATAGAAATTGACGTTGTAAGTATAATCTGTATTAAAATAGGAAGAATACAAACGACACACCTAATTTGATGGTATTATAAATGCATCCAAAATCCATCCAAGTCTGATTCACACGGCACTGGTCACAGGTAGGTAAATAATCTATCATAAGTCCGAATCGTTGTTGTTTTTTCGTCCTAGAAAGATGTTAGAGCGACTCATCGCCATTTGTAATACCTTTTCAGAATCCATATTAAATGCGCCAATAATTTTTTTCCGAAGAAAAGAAAAATTTAAGATTTGAAAAAATGTTATATCGTATCACTTAATATTATCTTGAATACACTCAATAAACAACTATAAATAGTATGTCTAACGCAAGAACGCATCAGTCCCAAACTAGTGGATATTAGGAGAAAGATACAGGATGTAGATATTTTCGAATTTTAAGAATTAGTAAAAAAAAGTCAATTTGCATATAAAAACCAAAATAAATCATAACTCTGCAGGGGCTGACCTTAGAGACCTCCCGTAGAATTTTTTTTTGCCGCTGATGACCTCATCTATCCTCTATTTGCGTTTGATCCGCGATTTTTTGGCCATCCTGTATATCCTATACTACCTCTTATTATATAGCTACCTTCAGTACCATTGATGGGAACCTCTTCACGGGTACAGACCTCCTACAGCTTTTCCCAGAACTCTCCATCCATGGCTTTCTTTCTTCATTCGCTTCTTGCTACCGCTTCTATTTCTTCTATCCACCTTTTTTTCTCACCCTCTTCTTCTTCCCTTGTTTCCATAGAGTCGTCTTTAAAGCCCATCTGTGTATCTTGCTATGCCCCGCCCATTGCCACTTCTGTTTTAGGGTATAACTTAATGTACCTTTGCGGAATAAGTGAATCTAAATTGATATATCATTAAGTCAATGCCGTAGCAAATTGCATAAATGATTTACTAAGCATTGTAATTATTAGATTAGGCTTAAACTGGATTAAGCTTTAACAAGATTAAATACTACACAAAGTAACAAACAAATATCTAGTTAAAACCAGTCAATTTTAAAGGCGTTTTATTATCGAATATATTATGATGATATATGAATATATTCTGATATATGTTGTCTAAAAGAAATTTCTTCATGTATTGCTGAGATCAGAGCAATCTTCGCACAACTTAGGCCTAGGCAGTCACGAATCAAGCTTAAAATATTCGAATCCAACGTCAAATCTGTGCTGTGTTGTGAAACGTCACTAAACACATCTTGCACCGACTCCAAGTCTTCGTCAACCACTGTCTAAGACGTATTCTCGGTATATCGGCCTGAGAAGATCTCTAACGAGCAAGCAGATCAGGCGACGCAAATGGAAATGGGTAAGAGAAGAGAAGAGATTCCAATCATATGCCCAAGCAGGCGTTTAATTGGAACCCGCAAGAAAAGCGGAAGCGTGGCCGTGCGAACCTGTCGTCGAACAGTTGCAGATGAGGCGAAGAGAGCTGGAAAGACTTGGAGCTAGGTGAAATACGAGGCTCAACTGAATGCTATAGAGACTCACTGTTATGGACAATGGGTTATTGGACATTATGTAATATGTTGTATCTTGAGACTAAATTTTCCAATATTAAATTTGTATCTAAGCGTGAAAATTAGTATTTATTTGACAGTGTCAAAACAATTATGTGTCATTGAGAATATATATAAATAACAGTAGTGCTACAACCTTTTTAGGTCTAGGCCTCAGATTTTATCTGTTTCATGATCATTTGTCAATCTAATAGACAAGTTGGTGTTCAGCCTCCTGTGCCAGACACAGGCCGTCGACTTGGGTCTAAGGCAAGCCGGTTCACGATGTTAACCTTCGCCGTTCGAGCGAATGTTAAATGCGTACTTAGAATAAAAGTCCATTGGTGCACAGCCGGGGATCGTTACACCCTCAGGGATGAGAGCCGGACGCAAGCCACTGGGCCAACATGTATAAAACATGGCTTTATAGCGGGTTTCAAAGTAAAGTAACTTGAAATAATATTAATCCGTAGACGGACTATAGTATAGACCAGGCAACAGCGTACAGCGTGTGAGATAGCGAATGATCGACATATGTCGTATAAGTAGCGGCACGAAACTCTAGCGCTGACCGTTATTGCGCAGAAGTAAAAAATAAGGTACCTGAGGGGGGCTAGCGGCATGAAGAGCGTCGATTGGCTCTCCAGTCGCATTTTGTCCCCCGCGCGACAGTACACATGCGCAGCAATCCCCTCCACGTATCGGCCAGCGCTAGACTTACGTGCCGCTGGTTATATTTAGTTTTAATTCATTGAAGATTGCTTATTATTGACCAAAATACACATTCGAATCAATAATTCATGAACAAGGTACTGAGTCGTGACAAAATAAGCTACTTACCGATGAAAGGTTATGTTTGGTTCTTTACGTTCACTATAGATTTTACAGCCAATTATGCAACAATTCACCATGACTGACACTTTAAATACACCTTTATAAGGATAAAGTCTTAAAATATGGGTTTGACTTGGGATTCACAGATTTATCAGTAAGCGGTGAAAACTTGTTTACCACCAAGGGCTCGGTGGTACACAAATAAAACCCTATACGCAAATAGAGACAGAAAATTTGATACTCTGTTTCGCTCGCACTTACGTTTTTCACGTTAATGCCTTCTGTCTTTAGTTATTATTGTTATTTTAGAAGCTCATCTAGTTCTATACTCTATCTACGTATTAATCTATCAAAAATTGTCAACTGTCAAAGATCAAGAGATAAGTAACAATCACGCAGAGTGTGGTGTGGTATATTTTCTAAGAGTACATTAATTTTACCTCCACGATTTTCAGGACGAAGAAAATGTATCGTCAGAGAAGAAGTCGGCCAAGGATGCGTTGCTGCTCTGGTGTCAAAGAAAAACCAGCGGCTATCATGGAGTACACATACACAACTTCACTGACTCCTGGCGTTCGGGGCTTGGTTTCAATGCCCTCATACATGCTCACAGGTAAACACTTAATGTACCCAATACATTTAGAACAGTTAAACCGACTTCAAATGCCCGTCTTCTTTTGCTATATGTTCTGTAGAAGAGATATCCATATCGCAAATCTGAATTAATCAGCATATTTCAGGGATTGGGATATTCCAAATTTAATTAAAAAATTCAATTACAACACACATAAATCAAATTGTATCCCGAGTTTGGTAGGAGTTGTTGGAGGGATATTCAAATACATGAAACTCTGTTTGATGGGTGTCAACTGACTTTAATCGTTTAAAACATGAGCTTATAACTAGCAAAATTAGGGGGTAGTGGGGTTGTGACACTGGAAACAAAACTAATTTGACTTTAAGGGTTCTTAAATCTTGGACACATAAGTGACACTTCTGTTACTTAGATTTAAGAACACTTCTGTATAAAGAATCCTATTGGACATTATCGGAAACGAGATCGTAGAGGGGTAAAAGGGTAAAATTGTATGTATATATGTTTGTATGTTGTATCATAAAATAATAAAAAGAAAAAAATTGTCTTCCCTTATCACTTAAGGGTTTGAAAGATAGATAGTAGCCGATTCTCAGACTTACTGAATGTGCAAAAACGTAGAGCCGTTTCGGAGGAGTATGGGCACGAACATTATGACAAGAATTTAGATAAAAGTTTTTGGGAACTTTTAAGAAATTTTTTTGGGAATACATGACGCAATGTATGAAAATAATTAACTGCATAGATTAACCGACGATTTTTATTGTCCGTTGAATGAACTGACAAAATGTCTGCTTCATGTCATACTTTTAATTAATATTTTAATCTATTACTGTTGAATATGTATTGTATGTGATATAAATATCAATACTTACCGCATTGGTAATCTGTTATTCACTTTTCAGACCGGACCTATTCCTCTGGACGGAAGTACCGACCAACGATCACGTGGAGACGCTAAACCACGCGTTCGATGTCGCGCACAATAATTTAGGAATTCCGAAGTTGCTTGACGCCGAAGGTATTGTTACTCTTAATACCGCTACGCGTTCAAATGATGCCTGACAGTGTGGAAGGGGGTTCAACTTCGGGCATTGTTTTTAACAAGTAGTATACGTATACGTATAGTATACGCTTCATAATTGTGTTTAAGTAAAGTGGTTACGTAAAGTTTGACTAGGAGGGGATTTCAAAAATCCCCAACATTGCGTTACGTATTTTTTATTTATTTCCTTATTGAAGTGAAACTTCTTTAGGCAAATGAGGGTAAAAATAAAAAAATATCGGAACGTCACGAAGATGTGCAGCGTTTTTGTCGAAGTAAAGGGAGAGAGCGATTGAGACCGAGAGTGTGAGAAAGGGCGAACGTAGCATGAAGCAAATAGCCATGGAGCGAGAAGTGGGAGAGAGTAATAGTGAGAAAGATTGAGAGAGAGTAAGGGAGATCGACAAAAAATACACGCTATTGGTTGATGTATTCGTTTAGTTACATATTAGAACTTTAGATGGCAATTCTGTCGCATAACGTCTTGTGCAGTAAACGCAGATTATTTATTTATTTATATTATCATTAGCATTATACAGTGTGTAAACAGTGTGAATATAGATACACAAATACATGGAGTGATCATAGTGTACTGGTACATGATCATAATAGGTATAATTAATTTACAAAGAAGTTTCATTTCTGACATGTGTACTTTGTATCCCTTAATAGCCTAACAGGCTCGCGATCAGTTTGATCTGTAGCCGAAATCAAATGTCCGCTTTCCTAAAAAGGGACTTTATTTGCTAAAAAGGCTCGGTGTCCCCCGCCGGGCCCTGGCGACAACTTCTCCGGAAATATCCTTATGATGATGGGGCCGCGTTACTACGCGTGCTATTTATTTTCATTTCAACCATTTTAAGTTCAACTATATAATAGTGAAGATAAGCGTTTGTTATAACGATTTTAATACTTTCAGACGTGGACACAACTCGGCCGGATGAAAAGTCCGTAATGACGTACGTAGCGAGCTACTACCACACATTCGCCAGAATGAAGAACGAACAGAAGAGTGGAAAAAGAATTGCTAATGTAAGTATTTCTTGTTAGGATTTATACAGAATTTTGTACATGGCGGGCTATCTTAAATATTGAAACAAAAAAAAAGTTCTCTATTGAAATATCTATTTCAGCTTCTATATAGTAAAATAGAAGAGCAGTGTTGCTGAGGTCGTAGGTTCGAGCCCCGGCTGTGCACCAATGGACTTTCTTTCTATGTGCGCATTTAATATTTGCTCGAACGGTGAAGGAAAACATCGTGAGAAAACCATGTCTTAGACCCAAAAAGTCGACGTCGTGTGTCAGGCACTGGAGGCTGATCACCTACTTGCCTATTAGATTTAAAAATGCTCATGAAACAGATTCAGAAATCTGAGGCCCAGACATAAAGAGGTTGTAGTGCCACAGATTTTTTTAATTCTATACAGTAAAATGATTTACGTAATAAATACATTTGTAATTTTTCCATCGCTACAGCCATCTCATCCTACTCAAGAGTAGAAAGAGAATCTACTAATATAATCCATGATTTCTTCGTCTCACTTCATTTATTAAATTATTTTCTATTTTATGTATCAAGGTGAACTGTCGAACTTTAATGACGTAATTGATGTAGAAACAAAAGCAGCTGCAGCAAGCTCAAAGCCCCCCTATCCGCACGTATAACACAACGCTGTAATATTTGTCAGATTATCGGTCAACTGATGGACTGCGACGCCCGAAAAGCTGAATATTGTCGGCTTCTAACAGCTCTGCTTGAGTGGATCCGGTTGAAGATCACAGAATTAAACTGTCGGGACTTCCCAAACTCGTTGGATGGCATTCAGAGGCTCTTATTGGCCTTCAAACAGTATAGAACAGTTGAAAAACCACCCAAGTAAGTATTGCGTACGTAGTCGTACGCACACGTACGTAGTCGTACGCAGTCGTACGTTTAGTTATGCGTAAACGTCCCCAATTACATACACTAGTTCATTAGTGAGGAGAAGAAATGAGGCTTTAACTATCAGGCCAGTATTTCAGAGTCCAGACTTAGCGCGAACTTTGATTGCCGTGTGTTAAGAACGTATTGGAGTTAGATAGTTTCTTATGTTTCAACACTGAAAGGAGAAACTCGCAAAAGTCAAAAAACATTTATTCATATCGGTTACACAATGTACACTTATGAACGTCAATAAAGAAATATATACATAATGCTTCTAATTTTATATTTACTGCCAGTTCTCAAATCAAGGGCGTAGAACGGAAGAGAAGAACTCGCATAGCCTCTTCTGAAACTGTTCTTGCAGTGGTTAACGGTGTTATTAAGTTATGAAAATAATTATTTTTTTTGTTTTTATTTTGTGGTTGTTTGTTTCATTTTTCCTTTTATTGCTTAAGTTCTAATGTAAAAATTTGTGATGTCATATTTTCTTGTATTTTTGAGGCATACACATTTTTAGAACGTATAAATAAATCAATTTACGCAATCAATCAATCAAAATACGTTTATTCAGTTTAGATGCGTCTTAGGGCATTCTTATGAATGTCGTTGAAACGTTGACAAAATTCGCGAAAGAGCAAGACTACGCCATAAATAAATAAAATATTTCCAACTCCGGGGAAATAAATACAGATAATACAACTTTATCTACAGCTGTGATACTTTTTGACATTCAACACCTTTTGTCTTCAGTCACCGTGACCACGCACGCTGTAAAGCACGCGAAACGTCGGATAAATTTAAAATTATGAAAAATAATTGTAAATATATTAATAACTTTACCTATACTGTCTTCAGCTTACACGCACTTTAAACATTAAATGTATGCATACCTATTTTGTTAGTGTATAGTATTAACTGTTTTTCAGATATAAAGAACGATCAGAGATCGAAGCTTTGTACTTCAGCATCAATACAATGCTTAAGAGCTTGGTGGGAGAAGGGTGGGCACCTGCAGATGGCCAACTGCCACAAGACCTGGAAAGGGCGTGGCAGCAGCTGGAACAGGTATGAGCTGGCATCTATGTTTTAATATCTTAATTGCTATCCCTGTTTTAAAACTAAACTATATCATTGTTTTAGGCGGAACACGCACGCGAACTCGCTTTGCGAACAGAATTGCTTCGACAGCAACGATTGGAGCAACTCAATTATAAATTCAATACAAAAGTAAGTTATATTTTTATATATATAATTCTACTGTATGTGTGTATGTCACTGAACTCTTATTAAACGGCTGGGCCGTGAATGGTTTAGAATCACAAATCAGCCCGGCAGATGGCGCTGCAGTCGGTACATTCATACTTTGTTTATAATCCTAAGGAAGCGTTCAAGTATTACGTCACGCAATTTATGGAGATTATTGACCCCCCCCCCATGTAACGCGCCGTAACGTTTTTCTGTACCCAAGTATAGTAAAACGTTTCGTGACCACCTACTGACTCTTTATACCTAAAAGTTAATCCCCGCCCCGCATCGTAACGTTTTACAAAAAGACCCCCCCCCCCCAAATTCGTTACGTAATACTTGAACGCTCCCTAATCGCTTGAAATATCATGCAGGACAACGTCTGTCGGGTCTGCTGGTATATTATATTTTCTTAGCAATACAATGGATAATATAGATTAAGCAGTCAATTTCAATTCTAAAAAAATATTTAGTATAGATGTGGACGTGTACGTAAGAACGTCCACGTTTGCTAGTCAATTTCAAACTCATCAAGACTCTTTATAAATCTTTTGTGGGTGCTTTAATTAAATGATAAAACTTGCCTGGACAGATTTTAAACAATTTTTTTGTGAGTTAAACTTTTTCGTTTTCCATATCATGTACATTCGTTTTCGCTCGTTGACGAGCTTTTTGTTTTTAAATCCATCTGCAATCAGCCTCATGGCTTTTATCAGATTATATAAGAAATAATGGCGTTCACGAGCTGAAAATTCTATCTGACAATAGTCTATAGTTGGTATAGACTTGCCCATTTATTGTAAAAATAAAATTAATAGTATATTATATGAATTTTTGTTTTTCAGTCCGTTCTTCGTAAAGGTTACCTTAAGGAGATGATCCAAGTACTCTCAGATCCTCGTTACGGCTCCAACTTGTCCCAGGTTGATGCAACTGTCAAGAAACATGAAGCGATATCCGCTGATATTCTAGCAAGGTATGTAAAATTATACTAGATGTCCAAGGACGGCTGACGTTTTATTTTACGTAATAGAAAGCAAACGGGCAGGAGGCTCATCTGATGTTAAGTGATACATGGACACTTACAATGCCAGAAGCCTCTCAAGTACGTTGCCGGCCTTTAAAAAATAATTAGTAATGTCTTGCTATTTTTATCTGATCCGTAATAAAAGCTGGCCTGGCTTCGTTCCGCCTAACAGTCTGATAATATCGTGTTAACTTTAGTTAAACTTAATTTGAAATTCCATTAAAATTTTAATTCAACTTTTTTTGCAAATACAGAAATGTTTTATTGCTTGCCATTGCGAAAGAAGAACATCAATTTTACACATTAGGCCTCTTCTCTCCAGCGCCAATATTGCGATACTGCATGTTAAAGCACTTTCTGATATACAACATTTTTTGTTATGTTATCCATCGCAAGAACAAAGTCAAAGTCATTTTTTCAACAAATGCTCTTTGCATTCGTAAAATTAATTAATTAAAAAACATATACTGCTATTCGGAGCGGAGAAGAATCCACCAAAAAAGAGATAACTAACACGACTTTTTTATATATTTAGATGTTCTAGTAATATTTGTACGTATACGTACGTTGTCGTATTTAGGACACGTTAAGCACGAACCTATACAGTTCGTGTACGTAGAATTCGTGTAGTAACTTTAAACGTGAAAGATTTTAACTAACTCCAACTAAATTAGAATATGATTTAGGACCGAACGCTTCGAAGACCTATCAGCGATGGCAGCGGAACTGGTCCGTGAGAGCTATCATGGAGCTGAAGCCGTTTCACGCACAGAACAGGCCGTGTTGACAAGATGGCGGGAACTGCTGGAACTCCTGGAACGACACAGGGCATCGCTCGCAAAGTTGGCTCATTTAATGGCTTTATTGAGAGAGGCCGACGCTGTGGGTCATACATTGGCTGAGATGAAGGTAATATTGAAGTGCCTTGTCAAGTCAAATCAAATCATTTATTTCAATTAGACCACCTAAAATGGCACTTTTGAACGTCAAACAAAATACAAAGAAGATTCTAGTTGCCCCTTCCAAAAGGTAGTTTCATATGAAGAAGAATGGGCAAACTCCATACTTATTCATTTAAAATACATAGTTGTATGTATTTTAGGCGCGTTATGAAAAATTGATGAGAGTGAAATTTTACGATGCGCACGCACCGTGACACAAAATTAACAGAATGAAGTTGCCCACGGAAGATGCTACGGCATTAGAGATAATTTAAAAACAACATTCGAATAATAATAGAATTTATGTTACACTTAATGGAAGAGATTAATAATAAATATTTATTTATTTAATTTTTTAAATTTAACTGAACTTTATTGACTATAATGACTCCTTTTCTAGTCTTTGATTATTTAATTGTAATTAATTATTTGCATGCAAACAAAAATTATTTTTAATAATGCCAAAGAAGTATAACTTCTTACGCGCGTACATAAGTACACGCACCCTTTTTTATTTATTATTACTAACGCTATCTATTGGCTAAAGAACATATACGATTTATTATTTTTATTATCTTCTTGAAAACATCTACAGGAATGCTGTAATTTTTAAATTGTAGTTAGACTTAAAATTCTCGTAAAAATTTGTTCTTGCTGATCATTCACATTCACTCAGTAAAATCTAAGCTTATTATAAATATAATTCATGAAATAAAACTTAGCAAAAACTGAGCAGATCCTTTAAAAATCTTTATATCTTATAGGCTCAATTCGATTCGGAAGAAGTAGGACGTCACTTGGTGGATGTAGAACGTCTGCTCCAAGCGCATGCACTTCAAGAGTTGCAGCTTGGCGCATTGGACGAGAGCATCCAACGTCTGGTGAGGCAAGGCAGTTCCGTCGAGGGTCTACCGCAAACACAGCAATTGCAGCATCAACTCGAAACCCTGTCAAATGAATATCAGAGGTGAGAATTTCTTCATCATACATGCTTGTGTATCCAAGAGGCAAATGTGACTGACATGAGTATCGCGAGGTTAAACTCCTTCCTAACTTACACCTATCATTGCGATTAATCTTAGAATTTTATTTACTAAGCGATTAAAATGAGTGGGAAAAAGTTTCTTGCCAGTTCTTCTTGCCCGCTCTACGCCCTAGACCAGCGAACTGGTAGTAAATATAAAGTTAGAATCAATTTAACATTTTTTCTGTTGACTTAATAAAGTTATTATTAAGTCATAGTCATGTTATAGTTTGAGTTTTAATTCATATTCAAGTGATTTGTCACTTTGAGAATGTATTTTCTTTAATAAATTAAGAATTTTCTTTTTAAGGTATTTGATGAAGAAATCCAGAAGTTTTAGAGATTAAATTTAAACACTATAAAGTGTGATAAACTTTAATGAAGTGTCAATTGTCACTTAACTAATATTGAGTTAGTACAATGCGTTTGAGAGTGCAATATTCGCTCACCCATCTCTCCTAGTCAACACTTTATACAAATCATATTTTTGAAGTTATACTTCTTTAGGCGCGTTATGAAAAATTTATGAGAGTGAAATTTTACGATTCGCGCGCACCGTGACACAAAATTCAGTATGGGCGCCGAGCGTGGGCGATTAATATTAATTAATAATTGAATAATATACTAAATATTAAATTTTGTTAAATTATTAACGCTATATCTATTATTAATTATTTAACATTTAAAAAAAATTAAGAAGCCAAAGAAGTATAACTTCTTACGCGCGTACATAAGTACACGCACTATTTTTTTTTATTTTTCAGCTTGGTGGCAGCAGCTAAAGACAGAAAGGCGAGATTAGAAGATGCGAGAAACCTGTATCAGTTCCTCGAAGATCATGATGAGGAAGAAGGTAAAAATTCTAGTTAAAATTTAGTACATTCATCTTAAAATTTAAATAATTTTTATATTTACATCTATGACCTATGTGATGTTGTTCGACTGTTAAAAAGATTTATTCAAGAAATATTGGTACTAATAATAATAATATCATATATTTAATCCGAATTCAAGCTGTCAACATTTGCCAGTAATGCGTGAGTATCTCAAAACTCCAGAACAGAAAGTTGTGGACAAACATAACAATTTTTTAATTAAAATATTATTTATTTATTTATTTATTTATTTATTTATTATAGAAATACATACATTATCCTTACAGACTATGCCAATACGATAATGTCGTGAAACATTAAATATAATAAAGTAGGTACATATATAAAACACATAATTAAACACATAATATACACAAGATCGCTACTGTGAATTCTCTCTGCGAACATATAAATATGTCAATAGTGTCGGAGACAGCATTCAGCAGGCGCAACGTCTTTGATAATGGGGATCTTTGCAACAGACTGGTTCTTGCCCTTGGTATCGCAAATAACCTAGGCCTTCGCCGTCGCACATATCCCATAGGTACGAAGAGACCCAGTTCTTTGAGTACACTTGGGTTGCACACTACACCCCTCAAGACTTTCAGTACGTAGTGGGCCAACTGTAAGTCCCGTCTGGTTTCCAATTTATTGTACCCCACCATCCCTAAGACAAATAGTGTCGGGTACATTAAAGGATAGTAGGGATAGACGCCATACAGTCTGCTATATAGGTATCGCGTAAATTTATTCTGTATGCGCTCCAACATAAGGCAGTATTTAGCTTCTTGCGGAGCCCAAACAGACGAGTTACACTCTAACATGCTTCTTACTAGCGCGTTGTACAAGCTTGAGATGGCTTTAATATTAGTGAACGTTGTTGCCCTTCGAAGCACAAATCCCATTCTTGCGTATGCCTTCTTACAAATGTCCACTACATGATTTCGGAAATTGAGTTGGGCATCCACTCGCACTCCTAAGTCTCTTACTGACGTTTCCCGCTTGAGTATCACCCCCGACACATTGTACTCATGATGACGAGGCATTTTGGCACGACTAAATGTCACCATGGCACATTTGTCAATATTTAATTGGAGCTTATTTTTATTGCTCCACTCACATATTCTATCGATATCTCCTTGCAAGCGTTCACAGTCGTCCACCTCTTGGATTGACAGGAGTAATTTTAGATCGTCTGCAAAAAGAAGGCATCTAGCATGTCTTATTACTTCTGGTAAATCATTCACCATTATTGCAAACTGCAATGGCCCTAGATTGCTGCCCTGACTCACGCCTGATTTAGTGTAGTATGGTTCCGACTGACATTCTTTGTACTCCACATACTGCTGGCGATCTCTCAGATAATTTGCAAAAAAATTTAATAGTTTTGGAGTGAATCCAATACTGGCTAATTTCGCCAACAGTATGTCATGATCCACGACATCAAACGCCTTCCTGTAATCAAAGTATGCAGCATCTACCTGCAATCCGGCGTCCATAATAGGAATAACATAATTCATTGCGTTTAGTAAATTGCTGCTTGTACTACGCATGGGCCTAAAGCCATGCTGGCAGTCTGTCAAGTACGGTTCTACCTGTTTTAAAATGCTTCTGTGCAGAGCTCCTTCGAATATTTTAGCGGGAGTCGATAATATAGCCACCGGTCTATATGCTTCCACCGAGTCTTTTCTATCGCTTTTGGGTATAGGAATCACTCTTGTGATTTTCCAGCAATCTGGAAAGTAACCGTTGTCCAGGCATAGATTGAACAAATACGCAAGGGGCTCAGCAAGTATAGAACGGCAGTCCCTCATAATATATGCTGGTATGCCATCTGGACCTGCCGAGCGCTTCGGCTTTAGACGGACAAGGGCATCGCTTACCTGCGCTGATGTCAATTCAGGTACGTGCACGTATGAGCCGCTCCCGGTACCCGCTGCCATCGCCTCCTCCACATTCAACCGCGCGGTCTCCCTACTGTAGACTGAGTAAAAATACGCCGCAAATTCAGCCGCACAATCTGCATCTGATAATACCTCACCATTTTTTAAAATAGAATTTTGATGTGTAGAATTACTATTCCGCGCCCTTATATAATGCCAAAAAGACTTAGGATCTTTAACCAAATTATTCTGTATCCTTTCTTCATAACATTCAAACGCAAGCTTAATATTCAATTTAATGCGTGCCCTACAAACAGAAAAAACACGGTAGTCGTTCGGAGAATTAGTACATTTATATTTCTTGTGTAATTTGGCTTTTAGCTGCAGGTCACTTATAATTTCCTTAGTATACCATTCGGGATAGCAATATTTACGAGAATTACTATAATTACTAGGCTTTAACCGTTTTCTAGGAACACAATTATTAATAACCTCATTAAAAATACCATAAAAAGCCTTTAAGGCCCCGTCTGGGTCACGCGTATCAAAAACAGCACTCCAATCGGCGACTGCTATAGAGGAATATAAATTATGAAAATTAGCTTTATAAAAATTCCATTTTGGTCTATTTTCACTTACGGCATGCTTCCTCGTGGGCTGTACAGACAGTGTGATGCGGTCTAATGAGAGTTGTGCCTCCACGAACAGCGGTGGGTGATATGAATCCACCGGTACCAATGAATCGTCCGCTTCATAAACACACACCCCGTCTCTCATACCCGACGAGCACAAAACTAAATCCAGCTGTCTCCCATCACAATTAAACACCCGGCTTACTTGAGTGAATTCACAGAACGACAAGAAAAATTCATAATATTGTTTAACATTTACACTACTTGAATTTAAGTTAAAATCCCCTAATAATAATACATTTTTATATTTAACACACAATAATTCAATTATTCGGAAAAATAACATATATTCTGTATCACACGTATTCGGCGGTAAATACACCACACAACATAAGAATAAACATTTGTCCTTTTGGTGAACTGACGCGCAAACATTATGTATTACTCGTCGTTTGTTTAAATGAAATTTCAGTTTGTTTTTGTCTATTAATATACTTATGTTATCTGTTTCATAAATATTGTTTATCTATGTAATCTGTTTTGGCTTTGTATATTGTCTAAGTATTTTGTTTCATAATATGTATGTGAGCTGTAAGATTGCTTATATATATACTTAAAAACTTAGATAACTCACATAAACGTTTGGAATGAAATGGCCTTTATTTCTGTCGATTTTTTTCGATTAAATTTTGCATATATATTTTTTCCTTTATACGATTTGTATAATTGTATTAAAATATTTATTGTCGATAAATAAATGTTATTCTTCCACCTAAGGCTGGGTGACCGAAAAACAGCGAATCTGTCGTGCCGAAGTTGCTGCTAAAGAACTACGTGGAGTGTTAGCGTTGAGACAGAAGCACACGGCGCTCATGCACGAAGTCCGCGCAAGAGATTTAGTGGCGCAGCGGCATAGGGCCAAGGGGCAGAGGTAATATATTAAATTAGTAAATTGCCTTAAATCTGCTTACGTAATACTCGAACAGGGGGTGATTTAAACATCAATAAGATTAAAATATTAAGTCTTCTTACTCTGTACTTGTCAAAATTCTAAAAATTCTGGGATTGGTTCTTGATTGATCTTGATTTTCTAATTTTTTACCAAATAAAAAAGTTAAATTAAATAAATTCTCCAGTTTGATCGACGCAAAGCATCCAAAGAGAGCGGAAATAGAGAGAAGACTTTCCGCTCTCAGCGAACAGTGGGAGATATTGCGTCAACTCGCCAATGACAGAGATAAGAAATTGGCTGATGCAGCAGAAGCTCACCAGGTATGCGACAGTAAATTTGTACCTGCTTATGAATTTCTTTTGCGCGGAATATATAGTATATATATGAAAATGATTCAAAATATAAAAAAAATTTTTTTTTTTAGATATATTTATATCTAAAAAGTTTCTTTGTTAGACAAAAAAACCAAAAAACCTCCTAAAAATAAGCTTGATATCTTGAAAACTGAGCTGGCGCATGGGGGGGTCCCCTTTCCCATTTAAATGCATTGGAAAAAAACTTTTTTCTTTATTTTCATTGTAAATCGTCGAATTTTTTTTTTTTCAATTTATCTTTTTGGTATCTTGTAGGAAATTCCAATTCCCCCATGCGGCAGCTCAATTTTCAAGATATCAAGCTCATTTTTAGGAGGTTTTTTTTTTGTCTAACAAAGAAACTTTTTAGATATATTTCCTCAAAAAAATAATATTTTGAATCAGTCCAATATATATGTATAGAGCTGATGGAACAGAAGATCAAAATGTCTTACAAAATCATATTTAACCTATTACACGGTAGTCTGTATAACATAAACAAACAAACGTTATAACGCCAACTTCTCTATAACGTAAATATAAGTTATATTTGTTTGGTTTTACACAAAACCCATAGATTAATTCACTCTTTATAATCCGACAGCAATTCTCTATAACGAAGAAATATTTTCATATTGAGACATCAACAACATACTTAAGTGTAATTGTTTTTTTAAATCAGATTAGAGAGATCATAAACAGCCTTCTCGCCTTAATTGTATTAACACGTGTGCCATTATTCGTAAACTTTGAAACTGTCAAAATGGCCAGACAAAATACGTCACGCAAAGTTAACACATATGTGTTTAGAATAATTTACCTATTGATAGTAATAAAATTAGAAATTATTCAAACTCAAACTCAAAATATCTTTATTCATGTTGGTAAACAATTACACTTTTGAATTGTCAAGTTAAATTAATTGTAAATTTACATTTACTACCAGTTCGTACCAAGGGCGTAGAGCGGGTAAGAAGATCTGGCAAGAAACTTTCCGCCACTCTTTTTAATCGCCAAGTATTGTAATTGGTTTTTTTTTCTCATCTCTCCGTATAAAGACGATATGATTCGTTATAAAGAGTGTACATTCTATAATATTTTTTAGTTCTATGGAGACGCAAATGAAGCGGATTCGTGGATGAAAGAAAAACGTGCACTGGTTGCAAGCGACGACTGTGGGGTTGACGCTCCCGGCGCTGCAGCGCTTTTGGCCCGACAGAAGATTGTCCACGACGAACTTAGGGCGTATCGTGAAGAGCTAGAAACGCTCAGGGCGTCAGCTGATAGGCTAAAGGCTGCGGGTATTCATACATTACAGGTATGAAGGTTTCAAGTCTGTTTTTATTCTCCAATATGTCTTTCAAACAGTGTTTTAGTTTAAAAATGTGTTAGATAATGTGTGTGTGTGTGTGTATAATTTCTTGAAATATGACTTTTTTATTCGATGTACCTCTTAATCGGTGTGCAAATAGCAAATAAACTTTAAAAAAGTCTAACCTTCGGAAGTTGTGAAAAATTAATTAAAGAAAAACATGTCTTGTGAGTACTTCTAAAGTTTAATTTTTTTTTTTAATATTTATTGATTGACTAGCTGACCTGCCGAACATCGTACAGTCGATTCTTTATTTTTTAAAAATACTTATTCTGCTATTCGGGACACCGGTCTAGGTAGTAAGATAAAAAATAAGAAAGTTGATAAGACAAAAAATACAATTTGTCAAAAATAAAAATTTACCTTCCCGGAACCCCTCCACTAACACTTGAACTTTATGCTATGGTATTAAAGTTCAAATTGACTTTTAAGTATTTTTACGAATCTTTTGTATGGGAATATAGAAAAGTGTTGTTTTTAGACTTTTTCATTCAATTTTTTTTAATTTTTCTCTCCCTACGAACCATCCTCGTACTTCAAGAGATATTATAAAAAATAATTAGAAAAATCGGTCAAGCCGTTTTCACGTAATGTCGTGACAACGGAAAACGGGTTTCATTTTTATATATATATTTCAATCCTTGGAACTAAGGATATAAACATAATCGCACACATAAAATAGTTATCAACTTAGTAATGATGCATTTCTCTCCAGCTCCCAACGGAAGTAGAATCCAGCGGGGCAGCAGAGAGTGAAGAGGAGTGGGGAAGTGAGACAAGGCTTGTACCCACCGAGGTATGGGAAGAAGAGCCGGTCGAAAGACTGGAACACAGAACTGTCACTGAGGAGAGAAGCGTTCCACAGGTACGTTCTTACGCCTGGAATTTTAAGGTTTTTTCTTCTCGTAAAAAAAATATATACCTATATAGGTATTATTTATTGATATCAAAGGTTAAAGAAGAATTAAAACATTGGCGCTACTACCTCTTTAGGTCTTGGCCTCAGATTTCAGAATCTGTTTCATGATCATTTTTCAATCTAATATGCGAGTAGGTGATCAGCGTTCTGTGCCTGACACACGCGGTTGACTTGGGTCTAAGACATGTCGGTTTCCCTTACCGTTCGAGCGAATGTTAAATGCGCACATAGAAAGAAAATCTATTGGTGCACAGCCGGGGATCGAACCTACGACCTCAGGGACGAGAGTCGCACGCTGAAGCCACTAGGCCAAATGTATCTACAGAGCGTTTTTTTATAAAACAACTAGCAAACTCGGCGAACTCCGTTTCGCCACCAGATGGCTTCGTTTTATGTAACATTTCGTTTGGTGATCCCGCTTTTCTGTTGAATTTTTCCTGAATTTTCTTTGCTATAAACCTCACGGAGCCCGGGACCTTTCCAACGAATGCAAAACCGTGGAAATCGGTTCGTGCGTTCTGGAGTTATAGCGTCAGGAAGGAAAACCCGACTTATTTTTATTTAGTAGATTATCATTACTAGACTAATCAAGCGCATAGCGTATTTGGAACTAAACATAGACAGGAAAAAGAATTAAATAGAATTCGTGCAGTTTTCAAAAAACCGAATTGACGTTGACGTATACAAGTCAAATGTCAAGATCATAATTGTGAAATTTGTTTTATATGTTTCGATATGTCAATTACAGGTGAAAGCACTGTACGCGTTCACGGGTCAAGGTATATCCATGGCGAAAGGCGAGGTGATGTTCTTAATGAATAAAACAAACCCCGACTGGTGGTCTGTACGTAAAGCGGACCGTACGGACGGGTTCGTGCCCGCTAACTACGTGCGCGAGATCGAGCCTAGACTTGTACCGGTGAGTTATGCACTTAAAGCTGCTTTATCTTAGATAATCGATAAACCACGAAAAAAAAATTAAGTAAAACAGTCTTGCGACCCCGTAACTGTAAAATTATAATAATTTATAATTAAGTTCCATGGGTTATTCTGCAAACATATATTCTATTTTCTTTTGAACTACTTTTTCAGTATAAGAATTGAATTTTTTGGATGGTTTTTGATTGCTTCAAGATCCATGTCTTCTTTCTTCCTTTTCCTTCCTTCTCGAGCTGTATTTCCAGCTGCATTATAGCTCTTCCAACCGATATTTATCACATACAAGTTGTGCCCAGCGACGACGATGAGCTCTAAGTCTGGCACAACTTGCTGTTTGAGAACCTTTACGCTCCCAGTTTACTGCAGCAATATGCTTTCTTAATTGTGCATGAACATTCTGTGAATGTTCTTTCTGATAATTCTTTTATTTATTTGGGAAACAAAACAGATACCTCTATACAAAAAAAGTAAAACATAAAATAAACACATTGGATGTATCCACAAAAAGTTTCGCTTTCAAATTCAGTTAAATGGTGCAATTCGATTTTAATCGAGTGTAATCTGGAACAATAATAAACTGATTTCTTATAGACATCATATGAAGACTAAATGTCTTTTTGAGACTTAACCCTAAGTAAGAACGTACGTACCCTTTTGACAAATAAGTCTATACATATATACATAGGTCTCGAGAAATTTTATGCGTGGCGTAGAAAACCTTGATCTATCTCTAATCTAAAATAAAATATCTCCAGGTCCAAGTCCGCCGCCCAGAGAAGGTACGAACAGTCCAACGGGTCAAGAAGACTGTTCTAGTGAAGCAAGTTGTGCCTGTAAGACGGAACGTACCAGCCCGAAGACGTGGAACAGTCCACCAAGCAGCTCCTGTCCCACCCGTGGGCGAACGGATGCACCATATAGACAACCACTATGGTAAGTTTTTTTTTAAATGGCTCTGGCACGATTTGTGCATTAGCCAGCGTCAAGTATAGGATTTTTTTATAATTCGTGCTTGCCTTAGAAATTCGACCGTGTCCTCCATGTACGGTTTAGGCACTCGCCCGGTACCGCACAACCCTCCCAAGGCCGAGAACAAATTTAAATTAAAACTTGCCCTCGAACCGGGAATCGAACCCGGTACCCCTCACCTAGCTGCCACTTAATAAGACCGCTAGGCTATGAGGCCCCCTTTGGTAAGTTTATTTGGTTAAACACTTAATCAGAGCAGTGTTGGCCTTGGCTTCAGCGTGCGACTCTCATCTCTGAGGTCGAAGGTTCGATCCCCGGCTGTGCACCAATGGACTTTCTTTCGTAGCCGTAATAATAAGTCAATTTAGTATCCATATATGATAAAAAGGATGGATTTTGGATTTTTTTCAATTTTTTTTTAAAAGACAATTTACACCAATTGACCTAGTCCCATGCTAAGCTGGTGAAGCTTGTGTTATGGGTACTAGGCAACGGATATACATACATATTATAGATAGATAGATATATAAATACATATTTAAACACCCAAGGCCTAAGCACAACACCAAATGCTCATCACATCGATGTTCGTCTCAGCCGGGTATCGAACCCGGACCCATGGATTCGTAGTCAGGGGTACTAACCACTAGACCAATGAGTCGTCTAATTATTCGACATTATTCTACGATCATGACGATTTTATTTACACCTTGTTCTTCGACAGAGGCCTCCAATTTTTCTAATCGTTCTTTAGCTGTTCGGATCCACATTGAACCCGCTAAATTAGTAAAATAGCTTTCATAATAAACTTATAATAATTTTTAGCGGAATTACTCCAACTCTCGGAGGCCAGACGTGCTCAACTAGAAGACGCCATCAAGCTATACAGCTTCTTCGCGGAGTGTGACGACTTCGACAAATGGATGAAAGAGAAAGAGAAGATGCTGCGAACTGATGACAAGGATGACAGCGTTGAGAATGCTAAGAGGAAGTATGAGGTAAGATAGTAAAAAAATCCTGTCACCAGTGTACTTTATACAATTAATATAATAGTGTTGGGATAGCCAAGAACTTTATTTTTTCATAAGGGGTCGTTCAATTATTACGGCCCCCTCATGTCAGCAAAAGTAAGAAAAACTGTCAAAAATAATAGTATATACGCGTATTACTTTTGGAGGAATCCTCGAAAATTCATTTTATTTTCAAGCACAGACAATGTGTGGGTCAGGGAGTGTTCAAGTATTACGTAACGAATTTGGGGGGGGGGCTCCTTTTGTAAAACGTTACGATGCGGGGCGGAGATTGTATTTTCGACTTTCCAGTACTTTACACCACATAATGGTAACTTTTAGTTATATTAGAAACGTATTAATACTTGGGTACAGGTGGGTTAACATGGGGGTCAATAGTCTTCAAAAATTGCGTGACGTAATACTTGAACGCTCCCTAATTAATGTGTAAAAAAGTGTAAATTACTGTTGAAGTAATCACCAAATAAAAAGATCAAAGAGCACCAATATAGTGTTTACGTTATAATAAAAACACAAATAATAATATTTAAAAACAATTGGATAATTTTCAGAAATTTGTAACCGACCTCTCCGCGGCTTCAAAACGTCTTGAACGCATCGATGCCGCAGCTGAAGAGCTGGTGGCGGCGAAGCACAGTCAAGCCGCGAAGGCCACTGCCAGAAAACAGCAGTTGAGGCAGCAGTGGGATAGACTACTGCGGCTCAAGCAGCAGAAAGAGAAGAGCTTGGAAGGGGCTTCTAGGTAAACTTGCGACACCCTATATAGTTATACATAAATTCAATCAGAACCTCCATTGTAATACAGGCATGTGAACTGGAGGTTTTACGTTCGATTCCTGGTAAACCGGAAATACAAATAAAATAAACGTGTGGCACTCGGGGACTGCCACGGTAAACCTATTTCATAGCATTTTTTATCAACTTATGTAATTATAATTATTTGTTTATTTTTTATTTATGCAGTATTTTTTTCTTTGATATTAATTCAAGTTTTTTCTTTTGATATTAATTCTATCTACCACTCTACCAGACTCGGCTAACACGCCTATATAGTCTGTCCCACTCTAACGCGTATTGGCCGCACCTATATTCCGTCATCGTGTGTTAGGTTTTTTACGTTACGGAATTTCTTGATTCGGTCGCCGCGCTCAAAGCCCGCGATAAAATCTATGCAATAGCTTAATACAAAATGCAATATTCTTAACATTCTAGCGTGGAACTCTTCAATCGAACTTGCGATGAGGCCTTGGACTGGATGTGTGAGAAGGAGCAACAGCTGGAGATAGCGTCGGCTCCAGCTGCAGATCTAAGAACAGTGCAGGCCTTGCAGAGGAGACACGCGCAGTTGGAGAGGGAATTGGAACCTCTGAGGGAGAAAGTCCATACTGTCACTTTGTTGGCTGATTCGTAAGTAAAATAAAATTATTTAATAACTAGCTGGCCTGGCGAACATCGTACCGCCTAACAGTCGATTCTTGACTTTTTTTAAATAGTTATTCTGCTATTCGGGACACCGGTCTAGCTAGTAAGATAAAAAAAAAGAAAGTTGATACGACAACAAATACATTATGTCAAAAAATTAAAATGTACCTTCCCGGAACCCCTCCACTAACACTTGAACTTTATGATATGGTATTAAAATTCAAATTGACTTTTAAGTATTATTACGAATATTTTGTATGGGAATATAGAAAAGTGTGTTTTTAGACTTTTTCACTCAATTTTTTTATTTTTTTTCTCCGTAAGAGCCATCCTCGTACTTCAAGGAATATTATAAAAAAAAATTGGCCAAATTGTTCCAGGCGTTGTTGAGTTATGCGCTTACCAACACATTTTGCGATTCATTTTTATATTATAGATATGTGGCATTTCAATAGAATTTGATAATAATTAGGTTCAAAACAGCACATGATACATATTTTTGGAGGTTTTAACAAATTTTCTCAATATAAACGTGAAGTTAATGTTACTAGATTTCCTGTTCTATTAAATAACGTATTTGAACATGTGTTTTGTGGTGGGAATGTTAAGTCTAAGCTCTTTAATAAAGAGCACGAGGTTGACACAAAATTAGCTTTAAAAGCAGCTTCACGTGTACGTACAACTCGCTGTACGTACACAACTAATTTTTGTTAAAAAACGTACATATTAATACACGCAATAAGTTTAACTTCATTCCCATACGTAGCCGGCATAATATTAATTATATACCTTAAATCAAAACGGAATACGGTCGCAAAAATATAACGGGAAATAGTAGCGGTGGACCCGTTTCGAATACGGCTGTGAAGTTTTTTTGGTAAATGGACTCCAACGCAATAACAGCGTACAATGGGGGCGTATATTTTCCTTTTTTATTTTTTCTGTCTCATGTATGTTTTTAATGAGAATTATTAATTATTTAAACTTACCTCAACTGTGATTTCCTCTCCACTTCTAGTGGACCTTAAAGGATGTACGTATATGAGAGCGTATTCGTATTTGGGAAAAGTAGGACCTAGGCTTTTGAGACGTGGCCTCTACTGCGAAAAGGGACTTAAACCTTTGTTTTCTTTTTAGGGTAAAGTCTCAATACCCAACGGAGCGTACAAACGTAGAAGGTCGTCAGAAGGAGATTGAGAGCATGTGGGTGAGATGTCATGCGCAAGCGGCGGAGAGGCGCAGCCGTTTGGAAAGTGCTGTTGGACATCAGATATTTGGAAACAGCAGTGCTCAACTGCAGGATTGGGTGCAGGTTAGTAATACGGGCCACAGATCATTCTATACGCATGTTGCGGGTTCGTAATGAAACCAAAAAAATTGTGACACATATGTCAAAAACTACTGAACTGATTTTGATGAAATTCGGATAGGAACATATTTAATTTAAAAGGATTTTTGGTATACTTAGATAATAAATTAAATAATCTTATTCCAACAATATCTTATACATACAAGTCAAACTAATAATTTTTCTTTGAATTTCAGAAAGTCCGCGAACAAGTAGCCTCCGATGTAACAGCTAAAGATGTGGCAACAGCAGAGGCCCTTGTTAAACACCACCAGGAATTACAAGACGATATTAAAGCACACGATGACGAGTGAGTATTGCCATGAAAAACATTTGAAGACTGTTAAAAAAACAAATTTTTTAGACTTGCACGAGGGCCCTGAGAGGGTATCTAACATACAAATATATGTCATACAAGAAACGAAACTATATTTTAGTGTACTTAAAACGTTTTCCCGAAAGATAGTTTTGTAATTATTTTATTATGAACTAAAAGTATAAATAACTACCTCCTAAACTATAAATCTATATTTTATTTATGACAAAATTCATATATCGCTAGTCCCTGTGTTGTGGGTAACTAGAAAACAATTATTACGTGGTACATGTTTAAAACAGTTAAAAAAAGATAATAATTATAAATTTAGTGTAACGAATTAAGTGAATGAGTGAGTGTGTGAATAGGTGTGTATGCGCATGTATTTGAGAGTGTAGCTGAAAGTTGTTATGATCGTGCACTGTGTCTGTGTTAGATTTTGAAACCTCAAAGTCATACCAAGATATGTAATGCCTATTAAATCTATTGACGAATTTTTGAATCTTATTTCTATTTAATAGGTTCAAAGAAGTGATAGGTCTTGGCAAACAGTTGTTGGGGAACAACCCATCATTGACTGACGTCAGGGACAGGATCCAACAGTTGGAAGACGAGCAAAAAGCTGTTCATAGAGGTACGATATATTTTTAGATATAGCAGAGTCGGAATCAAGTTTAACAAGAAGTTAAGTGTGAAAGAGATAGAGTTTTGTAGTTTACTCCTTAAGAAACGATTTGAGTTATAAGGCCCGGTACGGAAATTTTATAAGTAAAATCAAGTGTAACACGAAAAGTTGAGGCGTTACGTAGAAAGAGACAAACATATATATCTGTAGGATTGAACGTGTATAAGAATGAGATGGAATACATTACACAGACTTTTCTATTTTGAATTCACGTTTTGACAGCCACGTTGCCAACATTGTCAGTGTTGACAGGTGTAAAAAATTAAATTAGATTGCCTAGCGTGCCATAGAGTTTTGTCAATAGTAATGGTCAGTGCAATTAAAACTAAAAAGATTGTTCATTCTTATTCTTCTCTTACTATAAAGGTAACTTTGGTCACAGAAAGAAAATCCTATTTGGGCATAGGTGATGTAGGTACGTTTTATTACTACTACAAACATTTATATTATAAAAACATATATTCTTACCACCTTTAGTATGAAAATATGGTCGACAGCCACAGAACATTATCGCCATTTTATCGTTCGTAAGGAGTAAACTCCAATCGTGCGTCGTAGCTGACACACACACTTTTTTCTAAAAGAACGATTATTTCAGAATGGCAAGAGAAAGACCAGTATTTGAAGCAGCTGTTACAACTGCAGAGCTTCAATCGTGAGGCAGATCAAATAGACGCCTCCAGCGGTGGGCATGAGGCCTTCTTGGACTACCAGGAGTATGGGGTGAGTTGGATCGTTTCTTCTTCTTATCTGGTACGCTCTTGACAGAGCGGTCGTGATTATGTAGTAGTGGTAATAGAAGGCGCAGATGAGATGCGCTTCACGACGTTTCATGAATCATTTATTCTTGCATAAAATATTTTATAAACCAAAAAAACTTACCTGTTGTTTTGTCTTTTGTTTAACATTAATTTTTTTTGGAAAATTCGATATATTTTACTTGTATATCGAATTCAACTAGAATATTCTCATTTTCATGTTCTCAATTCATTGATTCTATCGACAGAATTTTCTGAAAATTATAAAGCTGTATTACCACGTATAATTCATTCGAGGGGGAGGATATTAGGGGGTGGGGTATTTTTGAAGCTATACTTCTTTAGGCGCGTTATAAAAATTTGATGAGAGTGAAATTTTACGATGCGCGCGCACCGTGACACAAAATTAAGAGAATGAAGTTCGGAAGATGCTACGGCATTGGACATAATTTAAAAACAACATTCGAATAATAATACAATTTATGTTACACTTAATGTAAGAGAATAATAATAAATATTTATTTATTTAATTTTTCAAATGTAAAGTGAACATTATTGACTTTAATGACTCCTTTTCCAGTCTTTGATTATTTTTAATAATGCCAAAGAAGTATAACTTCTTACGCGCGTACATAAGTACCCACACCCTTTTTTTATTATATTCTTACTTCTATATTGAGTACAGAATAAATCTAGCAAGTCCAGGATCTGATCCATAAATTCATTTGCCTGCTTAAGTTGAGTCACCCTGTGGATTTGCGGCATTTCATCAAGAACTGGTGGTATGGGGTGGAAGTTTTAGTTGAAAGAACCAAAACGCGATGGCCGTACCTGGCTAATCACCGTGTGTTAACCGTCTTTATTTGGTCTGGCAGCACATCGGCGTTCCGGAAATTAGTCCCCCACTCTCAATCTCCACCTCTTGTGCCACAAAAAGCAGTGTTTTCTTTTATTCGTATATTATAAGAGCAATAACAAAAATTTCCTAGAAATTTTCTAAATGTGACCTGTTTTCCATTCAGTCATCAGTAGACGAAGCTGAGACGTTAGTGAAACGTCAAGAAGAGGCGGAGTCTCGATTGGCCGCTCAAGACGAACGTGTGAGTGCGTTCGCGCAACGGGCCACTGCGCTTGCGACCCAGAAACCGGAACATTACGCGACTGAACAGTAAGTCATCAACCTACAAAATAGGTTTTGCTAGAATTTAATATTCACGTATTTTTTTATGTATGGGTATCCACAAATGTCTCGAAAACGTCATATCAATAATATAATAAGGGTTTTTTATGATTGTTACTTTAATACCTTCCTGTAATCCGAATGGTATTATTTTATTTATTTATAATAGATTGCCAACGCGTGCTGAGCGTTAACTGATACATTGATAAAAGAAAAATTAAATACAATTTTTAATGTGTCAAGCACTTACAGGCAAACATAGCATATAAGAAATAATAAAAATAAATTAAGCAAAACAATAATATAATTTAAATAAACATTAAACGAAAATCGCTCTTAAAGTGTGAGGTGAGCAACTATGGATGTCCAGATCCAGCTCGTTTAATAGAATGCTCAATCTGGACATCGGTGAATTTCGGCCAAAACGCGTTCTCCGAAAAGGAGGGATAAATGGAATGATGGGATGTCTGGGATATCTACTGAGTACACGAAATTTAAATTTTGATAAAAGTTTGGGGCAATCTAGCTGATTGTTATCTTAATGGCAAACGATATATCAATTAATTTTCTGCGATTCTCCAGTGACAACATCTTGAAGTGCGCTAGCCTGGTTTTGTATGTTGGCAACTTTTTATTCTGTTCTTAGGATCTTTTGCTTTTCTTTAAAATTTAAATGCTATTGTAACCCCCGTGTTTTAAGAGTTTGTTAGGTTTGGATAGTAATTATACATATCAGGATTTTTAAGGTCCCTTAGATTTACTTATACATATAAATTAAACAGCGTGCGTGACTTCACTTATAACCTACACTTTAGTATCGGATGCAATTGACATTTTATTATAACATACTCACGAATATACAGTACAATGAAACGTCACTAGGTGGCGCTAGAAAGGAAAAGTTCTCACTACGATATTTACAATTTCAATAAGGTAAATTATCTCTATAATATAATAAGCTTAGATGCAGCTTGTTTAGTTGGGAACTGTGCAACAATAAACATTATATTCAATTTATATAAAATCACTAGCTGACCGGACTAACGTCGTTTTGCCATGTATAATAAAAAATAGGGGTTGATAGTAGAGGGGTGAAAATTAGGGGTTGTATGTATTTTTTAACGCTGTATCATAAAAAAATCTAAAATTTAAAAAAAAAATATTAGGGGACTACCCTTAACTTTTAGGGGGATGAAAAATAGGTGTCCGATTCTCAGACATACCCAATATGCACACAAAATTTCATGAGAATCGGTCGAGCCGTTTCGGCGGAGTTTAACTACAAACACCGCGACACGACAATTTTATATATTAGATAAACCAGAAAACCTTTACAACAACAAATTTTACGAACAAAATCTTAGATAATTTTTACTAGATCGCCTTAAAGTCAAAGCCTTCTTTTTATATAAATAATAAACTATTTATTATTTTTCAGTATACTAGCCCGTCGTGCAGCTGTGCTCCAACGTAGGGAGAAAGTTCGTCACGCCCTAGCAGAGAGAAGACGGGCTCTTTTAGCTAACTTGGCCCATCAACAGGTATTTGCACACATTTACTTCAGCGTCAAGAACAAAATATATCTTCGCTAATGTTACTTGCCCCCACGTTAATTCGGTCGTAGCTTATATTGACTATCAAGCAAAAAAAAAAATTATTGGTTGTTTGTAAAGTAGGTTTACGATCGAGATGTGTACGTGATAACGTCTTATTGGTGATATAAGTTTTTGGGAAGTAAGGAATTAATGAAGATAACAATTTTTTCAAATTTTAAATTACATCTATCGTTTTATTCACACTTTTGATGATAAATTTCGGGTGTAAAATGACAAGTAAACTTAACCGCACGAGAAAATCTCCATTCGTTTGTATGCCGCTAGAGTGAGATGAGACGGGAGATCGGTCCGTCTCTCTCTCGTTATACCTGCGATCGCGCTCGTGAGGTTTTGGTGTGACACAACTTTCTGAACATGTCACCCGACTAAAACGATTTTAAAGACGTTATCACGTCAAAAAAATTTAAATTAAAACCCGTTATTCCTGATGTCGATGAAAAATCTAAGTGTACCTCTTAGAAGGAAACAATTTTTTCCTTGATATTCCACTCCTATTGATTAATACTATATGTTACTCGTTTATAATGTAGCATAGGTGAAAAAAAGTTTATCAACACAAAGTATCAAATCAAATATATTATTTATATCAATACCAATTTAGAATATCTTCTGCGGCTGCACGTTGAAGCAACCCTCGACAACATTCGAGCTCCATCATCAGCTAATGGGTACCAGCATATGTGTTCAAAAACTTAAACATATATTTAAAAATAAAATACAAATTCGTGGTCACATACCAATTATTTCCACGATTAATGTTTCCCAAATATAAGACTGTATTTTTTCAGTTTGTAGCGTCTACCGAAGAACTGCAAGCGTGGATACATGACAAAACACAAACAGCAAATGATCAAAGTTATAGGTAATTTTAAAATATTGAAATAACGAAAAATTAATAGTATTTATTTATGTTTTGCTACACTTGCTACAGTCTGACACCTATTCAACCACTTTTAGGACCTTGCATCGTCGTTTATACGTACGTCGTGTACGTATAGTACGTACGACGATGCCTACTGACCCGACTTCACCATCCAATATTCCCTTGGGAATCCTTGTCATAACGTACCCGCCCATACTGTTCACGTACCTATCACGCGATGTTCCACCAAACTTTACGCTCTCATTTCCATGGCGTTTATAACCCGCGGCACGTAAGTCTAGCGCTGGCCGATACGTGGAGGGGATTACTGCGCATGTGTACTGTCGCGCGGGGGACAAAATGCGACTGGAGAGCCAATCGACGCTCTTCATTCCGCTAGCCCCCCTCAGGTACCTTATTTTTACTTCTGCGCAATAACGGTCAGCGCTAGACTTACGTGCCGCGGGTTATATCTATCATTATTTTCCCACACCCAACATTCACTACCGCATTGTGGAACAATGATTGTAGCTCCTTACAAACGTTGTGTGTAAAAAAAAAACATGGCGATTTAAAAGAGTGGCGGAGAGTTTATTGCCAGTTCTTCTCATTCGTTCTACGCCCTTGATTTGAGAACTGGCACTAAATGTAAAGTTAGGAGCATTTCATATACATTTCATTTTTTTTGGCGTTCATAAGTGTACATTGTGTTACCTATATGATTAAATGATTTTTGACTTTTTTTACTTTAGTATTTTACCAGTAAATTAATTAATTGAAAACACATTAACGAATTTCTGTTATTAAAGGGAACTGGCCAATTTGGAGCGGAAATTGCAGAAGCACGAAGCCTTTGAAAGAGAATTGCAAGCCAATGAAAAGCAACTAAGGAACGTTGAAAGTGTAAGTATTAATTCGTCTTGATACATTTTTTGCAGGGGGGCGTCCATAAATTACGTGAGGTGTTTAAGGGGGGGAGGAGGTCAAGTCAAATCTCATTTAATCTTACGTTGGAGAGAGGGGGTCGACTCAAATATCACGCAATTTTTTTTCTAAAAAAAATAAATTAGGAAAACGGTGGACCCTAAAGGCCATCTCTGCAACTTCTCGCTAACTCCATATCTAAACGCTCAAAATTTCACTTATTTTGTTTTAGTCGTAAATAAAAGCACGAAGCAATCTTTTTTTTCTTTTTTCAATAACAATCCAACGCGTTTACGTAAGAAACCCACATTTTGAAAAATCTCACGTGAGATTGGGGGACGGGGGAGGGGGTTGAATAAAATCTCACGACATCTCATCAGGGGGGGAGGGAGGTACAGATAATTAAAAAAAACACCTCACGTAATTTATGGACGCCCCCCAGGATCCTAATCACCGCCTGATCTAGGTTTTCTTATTAATTATCACTTTTTTATTTTTTTTACAGAATAATATAATAAAATCATTATATGTATTAGAAAACCGTTGTGGCAAAAAGCAAAAAAATTTGCTGCTTTAAGATGTGTTGAGGAAAATAATGTACTGGTTGCAAGTACTTACAAAAGCTTTGTAAGTACTTGGCGTAAGTAATACCTTCGCGATTTAAAAGAGTGTCGAAGAGTTTATTGCCAGTACTTCTCGCCAGTATTTCAAATCTGGCAGTAAATGTAAATTTAGAAGTATTTTTACTGACGTTCATAAGTGTACGTCACAAGTACAGTCAAAATTTATTTAATAAAAAAACAGAATAACTTCACAAAAGATGATTTTCCCCAGATTTTCACGGTGATAGGAGTGACTACTCCACTAACACATATTTGAACTAGTTAAATTTATTAATAAAACAAGGAAATATTTTAAAAACTAAATTTGATATGTGGTTCGTAAGTGCTTATATCATTCTCACATATTTCTTGATTTGCCTCTGTTTGGACATTTAAGAAGAGAAATGACAGTAACATTAATTTCAGATTGGTCAGTCTCTTCAAAAATCCGACCCTAGTCGTGCTGCCAACATCTCGGAACGGCTCGACAAGATGCAAACCAGTTGGGAGCAGCTTGTTGCAGCTTCAAGGGACAAAGGCAGCAAGTTGCGGCAGGCTTCGCAGCAGAGACAGCATAGACGGTAATTCCACTTAAATTTTATCAGAATCCACACGTTTTCCGTTGCTATGTTCATTGTCATAAAATGGTTGCGCATTTAAAGTAGGCATAATATTTTTGTATTTTTTTATCCATGAAAATAAGTAATAAGTTTTAATTTTTGAAGTGAAAACTTCTTTAGCGGCGTTGTACACTTTTTTTGGAATGGGTAAAAAATGTTAAACTCGCGTCAGGACACGTGACGTGATCGAAAATTCATAAGACGGTGAGTAGACCGCTGGCGCGGCGTATTTAATGTAATGTAAATTGTCATGTCAAAAAAATTAAAAATAAATCTAACTTAAATTTTGTTTAAAACTCATACTAACTTAACTAATACTAAAATTTCTAAGGAATGTAAACTAACCAATTGTTGTATGGATTAAAAAAGCTTACATAAATAAATAAAAATGTCATGTTTGTGTACGATAGCGCAATAAATAAATATTGTATTCTACCACATAAATAATTGTACTTTTATACTGATAATTAAAGCAACTCGTGCAAAAAAATTCCCTAACCATTCCAAAATATCAAAAATGCACAACGTTAAAATTCAAGTTTTCACTTCAGCCGGCACTCCCGGAGTGCAACCCTTCGTTTTTTTTTTGTCACTTACTGCTTACAGCTTACTGTGACTTCGCATTAGAAGCCGCGCGCTTCTATGTGTACGTTGCGTGTACGCGTGTACGCGAGTCTGTCGCGTAACAACTTTATAGTGAGCGTTTATATTATTTTCAGTGCCGTGGAAGACGCCAAAGCTCGCCTGGCTGATTTGGAGAGAGAGTTGAATAGCGAAGAAATTGGCACAGATCTGAGAAGCTGCAAGAGATTGCTGAATCAACATCAGGTATTTCACTGTCAACTATAATATTCAAGTATTACAAAATAAAATTATAAACAGACTGTTCCAGTATAATTCTTGCACCTACCATATATATATATCGAGACACAAACATAATGAATCTAAAACAACTTTATATTTGTCACACATATATTCTTGTAAAAAAATTTATAACAAGTTCTCTTCACACTAGTTTAGCTTTCTCTAAACCGCCACGTGTACGAAGTATGCGTCGAACGAGTTATCTTGCATTACCTAAAGTACGTACGAACTACGGCAAAAAAATGTTTACCTACGAAGGCGCACAGCTGTATAATAAACTACCCACAGATATAAAAAATATTACTTCTATCAATTCATTCAAATCGAAGCTAAGTGAATATGTTAAACAAAATTACTTTTAAATTCATTTCTTATAATTACTTTTAATTCATATTTCTTTGTTTACTTTTATTTTTAAATTTATTACATGTACGGCTATATTTAATTGTGATTATTTTAAGAACGACTACAATGTTATGTTATCTAGAGTATTATTCTCATGTAAGTGATTTTTTTTGTCTTTTTTGAGAAATAAAGTCTTTAAACCTAACTATAACAAAAACAGTGTAAACACTTTATAACGAATTTCAAGGGATCGACCGAACGAACATTTTTTTATTGGGATTAAATAGAATAAAAACAAATTTAACCAATTACAATAATTTCTAATTCTATTACTATCAATAGGTAAATTATTCTAAACACATAACGTTGTTCTTTTACTGGCCATCTTGACAGTTTCAAAGTTTACGACTGATATAAACGATATGTGAAGGTGGTGTGTTTAGTAACTGAGACCAAAATTCCCTACAGGCAATGTAATCTAAGAATAATTGCGCACGTGTTAATGCAATTAACAATAACAAAGGCGATACGGCTTTATGCCCTCTCTAATCTGATTTAAAAAACAATTACACTTAAGTATGTTGTTGATGTCTAAATATGAAAATATTACTTCGTTATAGAGAAGGTCTGATGCGTTTTAAAGAATAAAGGTTAAATTAAACATTTATAACTATTTTTAAATTATAGAGAGATTTTCCTTATAACGAATTTCGTTATAGAGAGTTAACACTGTATAAGAAACGAGCTGTGCCCAACCATTATTTTTTTTTTTTGAAATTGGTCTAAATGTAATTTGAAGTAATTACATTATAATACATTACGAAATCAAGCAAGAAATTAATTTCGTGACATTATTTTTACCAACAGTTTCACGTTGAATTGGAGATTTTCGTAATGCATGCATTAATTTCCATGCAAATTAATTTCGTGCCCTGCGTGATTTTTTGGAAATTAGGTAAATGCGACTAATTTCATTATGGAGATGCAACGTGAAACTAGTGTCGCGGAAGTGCCTGTGCTGTGCGAACGTGTGTATTTTGATGCTAAAACTTCATGCCACCCTAAATTCTTATGATAAAGACTTAAAACTATTTCCAGTTGCTAAAAATCGTCGAATCCACCAACGTCTTCTTTTAAAGAGAATAATAATAATAATTTATTTATTGCAAGAATATGGTACAAAAATGTTAAGGTGGACAATCGTAAATCGTTCGCATATTCTGCCACACACAATGGCGCGCAAATTTGTCTTAAGGAATTTTAAAGTAGTATTATTAGTTAAAGTCAATTCTTATATTATTTGTATCGCACATATCATATCATACGTGTCACACGCAAAAAAATCATTTATTGAATAATACATTTTTTCCAAAAGCATCTCTTTAGCTACTTTGAATAAAGAAAAACAAAGCTTTGATGCTGATGGGGCTATGGCTACTGCGACACTAAATTTAGGAAATTACTTTCGCATATATCGAAACTACTTTCGTGAAACAGATTTCCCATGCATGTCACTAATTCCGGCTTTACGTCTCTTTCGTTCAAATTATGTCAACACTGTGCTGAAAAGAGACAAATGATTGACATAAGTGTGTAAGAAAAAATTCTTTATAGGCATTGGAGCAAGAACTGACGCAAATGGAGCAAAGGGCACAAGCCCTGTCAGTCCAAGGGGCGGACCTGGTCTCCGGCGGTCACTTTGACAGCGCTGCTATTCAGAGGGATTGTGCTGCATTGCAAAACGCATGTGCTGCTCTTAGACCTAGAGCTGTCGAGAGGAGGAGGGCCTTGGAGAGTAGTTTGCAGTAAGTTCATTTCAATCAACTTTGTAGTAGTAATTTAAACTAAAGAAAACACTTTTTTATCGGATTGAAGCTATGTGTTTTAAATTTTTCCGACGTTTCGCGTGCTTTACAGAAGGTATTGAATGTCAAAAAGTATAACAGCATTTGTATTCTTCTTTTTCCAGCTCTCATGAGCTTACAAATATGATATATGTATATAAACTTCCTTGCTTTTAATATTTTATATACATATTTTAATATTAAGTTAGTTTTACTAGATTAATGTATAATGAGAATATACTGTGAAATTAATGAAGATTTCATTTAATTACTGCGAGGAAATAAAAATTACTCGCAGATTAATTGTTTTAAATTATTATTATTATTATAGCCTTTTTATTTCCATAATGAATAATTCACGTATATTATATTTATCAACAATCAAGTATATCAGATTAATTATTACATAATATGTGCATGCATAAAAAAAATTCAATCTTAATTAATAATTTTAAATGATAAATTAATTAAAAAGAATCAAACTTTTTTTTTAATATCTATATTCTATACCATGTTTTTGTTAATAGGCTACACAAACTAGCAGCAGAGGTGACAGGCGAAATAGCATGGGTTGATGAGAGAAAAGCGGCTGCATCATCCACAGCCCTGCCTCAAGATCTACATGCTGCTCAAACAGCTCAAAAGAAGCATGCGAAATTGCGAGCAGAGTTGCAAGGAAGGAAACCGTTGGTGCAACGAGTTTTAGATAGGGGTGAACAATTGCCGAAGAATCCGCAGGCTGACAAGGTATATAATATATATTATTTCAATAAAAATAACTACATATATCTATATTAATAAAAAAATAGAGGTTGATCGTAGAGGGGTGAAATTAAGGGTTGTTTGTATGATGTATCAAAAAAATAAAAACAAAAAAAATTCGAAAAAAAAATGGTTGGGGTGGAAATCCCTTTTCACCTAGGGTTTTGAAAGATAGATAGTAGCCGATTCTCAGGCTTTCTGAATATGCCTAAAAATTTCATAAGAATCGGTTGAGCCGTTTCGGAGGAGTATGGGAACGAATATTGTGACACGAGAATTTTATATATATACTAGCAAACTCGGCGAACTCCGTTTCGCCACCAGATGGCTTCGTTTTATGTAACATTTCGTTTGGTGATCCCGCTTTTCTGTTGAAATTTTTCCTGAATTTTCTTTGCTATAAACCTCACGGACCGAGACCTTTCCAACGAATGTAAAACCGTGGAAATCGGTTCGTGCGTTCTGGAGTTATAGCGTCAGGAAGGAAAACCCGACTTATTTTTATATAGTAGATATATATATATATATAAATATAATAGGATATTTGACGGTACGATACGTTACGTTGTCGATGTCTAAATATGAAAATATTTTTTCGTAATAGAGAGTGGCTGTTACGTTATAATAGGTTTTGTGTTTTTAAAACCAACCAATTTTATTATCGTTATAGAGAATGTTTCGTTATAGCGAATATAAATTATATGTATAACAATACACTGTACTTAAAATAAAACAGTACTACCGGCTTACTGCAGAGTTTCCGTTTGTTAAATTGTTATCTTTTACAGATCAAACAACTTTGCAAAGAGCTCGAAAGCGCTTACTCCGAAATATCTCAAGCGGCTGATGAACGCGCGGCACGACTTGAAACAGCGCTTAAAGCGCAACAGTTCCTGCACGATGCGCTGGAAGTGGACTCTTGGTTAGCGGACAAAGCTGCTGAGCTGGCCAGCGCTGATGTTGGTAATGACAGACATCGTGCGACGCAATTGCTGACCAGACACAAGGTATGGCTACATTTTATCGACTTTGATGATTGATTTTTGACGAATCCATGGGTCCCGGGTTCGATCCCCGGCTGAGACAAACATCGTTGTGATGAGTATTTGGTGTTGTGCTTAGGCCTTGGGTGTTTAAATATGTATTTATATGTCTATCTATCTATAATATGTATGTATATCCGTTGCCTAGTTCCCATAACACAAGCTTCACCAGCTTAGCATGGGACTAGGTCAATTGGTGTGAATTGTCTTGAAAAAAAAAAATATCACTGCATAAATGGGATTTGAAGGTAAGAAACTATTTCGAAAAAGAAACTGTTCAATAATAAATTAATAGGCAGAGCGGTGATGTTAAGTTATACCGACTTTCAATACCAGAGGGCTCGCGAATGTGTTGCCGGCCATTTAGTTAGGAATAATTTATTAACTCCAGCATGAACGACAGCATTATAATTTTAAAATAACATCTACCTATTGAAATTAAGCAACTTCCTTTGCGTAAAATCTTTTTAAAAATTTTATCTTTCGCCACGTTTGTAGAAAAAACTACACTAACAATAGAAAAAAGGTATTTAATTGAAAGTTTTATTATAACGCATTATCTATTTAAATAAACTTTATTCAAATATCACAAAAAAAATATTCCTACATAATTAAAGAAATGGACATTTTTTATTTTAAAACGTTGAGTTTGCTAACTTCAGGGTGTCGGTTTTTTGTGACGGTGTGCGCGCGCATCGTTAAAATTTACTCTCATCACTTTTCCCTAACGCGCCAAAAGAAGTATAACTTCAAAAATATTTCTTTATTTATATAATTTTTTTAGTGGTCCTTAGTTATAATATTATAATACAATTCCACCAGGCGGTAGAATTAGAGCTGGACACATATGCGGCCATCATATCGGAGATGGGCCACGTGGCTGGAGCCCTGGCGGCAAGTGGAGGGCCGGAGGGGGAAGCACTAGTGGAGAGACATGAACAACTGTCCGCCAGTCTTGCCAGGCTGCAGCGTAGAGCTGCTTTGAGACAGGCTGCATTGGTTGAGAGTGTTTGCAGGTGGGTTTATTTATTAACTTTTTGCAGAAGAATTAAATAATAATATTTTTAGCGGACTGACGTCATCTTGGACCAGAAACTTATATAAGGCGAAGCAAAACCGGCGTTGACTCACTTTTATTTCGAGACTTCGTGCGGAACGTACGTGTTACTACTCTACCCTCAGTAAATTTTAAAAGTGTAAAAGTACTAAGTAAGAGACTGAAAAGTGGAGCAACAAAGTATTAAACTGGTGCCCAAGGTACAATAACGAAAGAGGAAAACAATTAAGAAGTATAGACCAGATATAGGAAAAAGCAGGTGGTACATCGCAAGGTGGCACAGTGTAGACAGTAATTGCGGGATTGGGAAGAGGTCTTTGACAAAATATAGTAAAAAATACATACATATTTTTAAGTCGAAGTAAGAAGTTGACTTGGGGAGAAATTGGCTGCGCCAAAAATCAATCTGGAACTGTTTCGGAAAAACACCTTTTGTGTGGCCATTAAGGTTTTCAATAATTTACCAAAAGAATTAAAAGATCTTCCGACTACAGACTATTACTTTTGGAAAAAATGTATTATTCAATAAATGATTATTTGCGTGAGACACTGTAGTTGATATAAATTTAATAAAGTATGATAATATGATATGTACGAAACAAATAATATAAGAATTGACCAATTCATTTGACTAATAATGTAAAATGTAAAATTCCTTAAGCCAAATTTGCGCGCCATTGTGCAGTGTGGGCAGAATATGCGAACTTACGATTGTCCCACCTTAACATTTTTGTACCATACTCTTGCCATAAATTATTATTATTAAAAAAGGGCACACAAATCTAGAAAGATTTCGATGATAGAAATATCAATGTATTAAAATGTATCTGAAATGAAAGGGTTTTTATTCTTATTATTAACAATAAACTTTAAAAAATGCGCATGGGCGACCTTATAGCTACTAAGCGATCTCTCCTTAGGCTTGATATAAAACTTATTGTTGTAAGTAACTCTCAATAATGTTCGAGTTCCATCATCAGAGCTCAGTCGTAGCAGCTTAGACAGATGTTCTATGAGTTATATGGTCATATAAATATCATGTACGAGGAAGTATCATTGCTACTTGCGAAAGATTTTTTATTTATTTCAATAGATCGCAACAAGAAGAATATTCTTTTTGATGATACTAAAGAAGTATGACGTCCACAAGGGGTTAAGGAGAAAAGAGAGTCGATAGATGCGTAGAAGTTTTTTAGGTCTATCCAATCACCAATCTTGCCAGGTCACGTTACAAGAATAATTTAACCTGGTTTCTTTTCAGACATGAGTACTTGGCGGAAAGCGCGGAATTGGAGAGCTGGATACAGGAGCAATATGGAGCTGCCTCCAGCGAAGACTATGGGCAGGATTACGAACATCTATTGGTAATATATTAAACATAGTTTTACTTTTTATTTTATTATGATATAATTAATTTAATTATATTCAATAAAAAATGAATACTAGACAGGACAGGACAAATTTGGTCTATTTTAACCTTTTTTTTTATTTAATTTAGTGCAATGGTACGAACCCATTATCACTGGTTAAATTCTCGTTAAACGTAAATAAATCAATAAAGCTTTTTATAAATTTGAGGAATATTGAAATAATCCTAACTAATCCTTGGGATTGATTTGCCAGTTCAAACAATTTGTATATCTCAAAACTTGACAATTAAAAAGAGTGGCGGAGAGTTTCTTGCCAGTTCTTCTTGCCCGCTCTAAGCCCTTGACTTGCGAACTGGTAGTAAATGTAAATTAAGAATCAATTTAACATCTTTTCTCTTGACGTTCATAAGTACTTGTGTACCTATATGAATAAAGTTATTTTGAGTTTGATATGCTCCCTATTCTCAGGTTCTTCGTTCGAAATTCGAGGAATTGCGACACCGTGTGGAAAGCGGCGCGGAACGTTTTAGCCAATGCGAGGAACTGGCGAAGAAATTGCTTGCATCTAACAGTCCATATATTGGAGACATAGAGGCAAGACAGGAAGCTCTTGGGTGAGTTGATGTTCAGAAATTCCAGAACAATTGTACAATTAACTGTATCGTGTTTACCTCATCTTAATATATATAAATTACGCGTCACGTTGTTTGTCCGCTATGGGCTCCTAAACTACAGAACAGATTTCAATCAATTTTGCACATAGTGTGCAGTTTGATCTAACTTAAAATATAGGATAGTTTATATCTCAATAACTTGCAATATTAATTTGTTGAAAAATATTTGTTTATTTGATACAATTCTAACAGATTGCACTGTGTTGAAAGTACCAACGTTTCGCATAAGCTACAATTTAATGGCATAACCACCAAAAAAGCATGGTGGTCCCCATGACTGGTTTTCTCCTATCGTTTCCCTTGAATAGGTTACTACTATGTAATATAACAAAAACCTTAGCCACAGCAACGCTTGCCCGGTCTGCTAGTAAATTATATGTTTTAGTTGTCAGTTTACCTATTTGTATGTAAAGTCAATCTCAACACGGATTTAATGGCGATTTCTTTCCCATAAAATTCACGTGTTCCAACGAAGCTGATGCCTTTCTTAAAGTACAGTGTAAACTCCATGTAACGTCCCTCGATATAATGACGAACTAAAGCGTCGAAATCTTTGGTCGTCTTCCATACAATGATCCCCTCTACATAGCATTACACGCACTCTCAATAACGACAATTGAGTAATAATGTACTTTATAAGTTAGTAAAATTAGTTAAAACTTCGCAGCTGTGTACATTCTTTCGTCGCTATATTATCCCAGCCCGCAATAACGACTGTCATCATGCATATGAAATTTCTAAAAAATTCTTAGTTTATAAATTTTTCCAATTTGTATTGTGTGTTTGCTTGAACGTGTAGACTGTTGTTGACCATAACTAATAAGTAGGAGTTATCAATTATGTATAAGTTTTTCTTCTCTCCATTTAACGACAACGCTCTATAACAACATGAAATGCTCAGTCCCTTCAGAGTCGTTATATAGAGTTTGCACTATATTACTAATAATAAAGGAAAAATTCAAATTTTAGCCACCATTAGGCATAGTATGACCTTTAGCTGGAGCAATTGGAACAATAACTTTAGTTACAGGATTAGTAAAATGGATCCCATAAATTTAGAAGAAATTGATTAATTTTCGGATATATGATCATTTTAATAATGATGGCGAGATGTCGAGAAGGAATTTTTCCAAGGAAAACATACAATTCTTGTTTCAAAAGGATTGCGATGAGGAATAATTTTGTTCATTATTTCAGATTTTTTTTTATTCAAGATTAGCCCCTTATATTATAACACAAATTAACAGTAATGATTAGACAAACTATAAAATTTACATTACTGGTACGTTCTTTTGAATGAACGAACGAACGTATACGCTACAAATATTCCTATTTTCCAGTGAATCTTGGCAACGTTTGGTAGAACAAATCGAGTCCCGCGCTCGTCGTCTTCACGCCGCGGGTGAAATCCACCGATTCCACAGAGATGCGAGCGAATTATTGGCTAGAGCTGCCGATCGCCGCGCCCAACTGTCCGAACCGGCCCCGCCCAGGGACCTTAGGGCGGCCGAAGCATTGCTAAGGAACCACACCACTGCGGAAAATGATCTGCTGGCCATCGATGCGCAGATGCAGGTAAAAACGCCTTTTCATTTCTGAATCTAAGAACAGTAACCCTTACAACGCATTTTCATATGACGCGATTTTGGTCCTTCTTCACGGATATTCTCCAACATAAAGCAGGGATTGCCCACGTTATATTTCTTATATGGAGTCATAGAAGGGCGTTATTCGAGAAAAGTCATACAACGCGTTTCCTATAACGCGGAAATAATCTACCGTAGTTTAATAATACTCAAAAATCAGTTCTGGCCGCGAATCCAATCCAAATTTTTAGCTTAGGTCCTTACATATTTTCTTACTGTCCACAATATCAACTTGATCAATTTTTCCAGGTGTTACAAGAAGAAGGCTCTCGCCTCCAAAAGCTCTGCCCAGGTGGTAACGAGCAGCAAATAGCATTACGACAGCGAGCGCTGTCAGAGGCCTGGAATTCCCTTCGAGCTGCTGCAGATGCTAGAAAGACGGTGCTTCATCATCATCACCAATTGCAACAGTTGTTGTCTGAGGTACGAAAAATTAATTAAGGCTTCGATATTGGTGTTGTCTTTAATATACGAAAAAAATATTATATATAGAGTACGGTTCTCAGCTAAAAGTTAAACAATAGTTCAATT
Source organism: Pieris melete (assembly GCA_963693345.1). Classification (NCBI taxonomy): domain Eukaryota; kingdom Metazoa; phylum Arthropoda; class Insecta; order Lepidoptera; family Pieridae; genus Pieris; species Pieris melete. Next base: position 1,866,125 of record CAVNZK010000368.1, on the reverse strand, counting down.
CTAAACTACTTCGGAAATTTTGATAATCTTGTGAAAAAAAAATAAAAAAAATATGCGGATTATATATAATGCTAAAATTTCAGCTCGATCGGTGCAGAACTTTTTGAGTTTTTGAAGCGTACACAAACCAACATAACATTTTTATATATAGATTAGCATTAAACATATTTTTAAGTGAGAAGGAAGAGTTTAATTAATATAGTTCAAATTAAAAATCAAGAACCAGTCCGCTGAAGTATTTCTCAAACAATTAGACTTACTTAAAGTACCCTTTAACGAAAGGATTGTACCAATTTTTCAAATTCCGGCAACGCACTTGCGAGCCTTCTGGCAATGTGAGTATCCGTGGGCGGTATCACTTAACATCAGATGAGTCTCCTGCCCGTTTGCCTTCTTTTACATAAACAGAAAGAAAACTTTATTATTCATCACTTTTTTTCAAATTGTGTTAACAATGTAATGAAAGGAGACAGCCAGTGTGTGTCATATAAATAAATAATTACAGATCCGTGACGTAATGTCCTGGTCGAGCGAACTGCGCAGTCAAATGTCAGCGAGTCTGGGCGCTCGTTCAGCGGCGGCTGCGCAGGCGCAACGTGCGCATCACGACGCCCTGCGCGCTGAGATTGACGCGCGAGACGACACTTTCAGGGATGCGTTGGCCCACGGGCAACAGCTTGTTGATGATGGACACCCAAACGCACAGGTACCTTTAAACTTATGAAGTTATTTGTATATCATTTTAAGGCGTTTTTTTAAGTATGTAATGGCATCTCTTAAGGTGTATTTGTGTTGGTATAACTTTTACGTCGATATAGCTACAACCCTTTTCGGTCTTGGCCTCAGATTTCTATATATGTTTCATGATTTGTCAATCGAATAGGCAAGTAGGTGATCAGCCACCTGTGCTTGACACATTTAAATATATGGTACATAAAAATTATCAATAACCCAATTATCAATACCCATGCTACTTCTTCAACTCAAAAAGTTCCCTCGGGAGTTGTGTGCTGCGATATTGCGGTGAGGAAGTGGCTTTGGTCTAGTTAACGCTGCGCCTTTTTAAGTTCTCGTGTTATTATCACACGTGTATATCTTCTAACATATATTTATAAGAATTAATGGTACTCATGTGTGATATTTGAGATTATAAAAACAAGTTAAAAAAACATGTGTGTACTTTGTACACGCGTTAGAAGTTATACTTCTTTGGCGGACCATGATGAAAATCTTTTTAATTTTTTTATCTTTCGCCTTATTCTACGTTTTTAAAAAAATATTTCTACATAATTAAAGAAATGGACATTTTTTATTTTAGTATTGACTATGCTAACTTCAGGGTGTCAATTTTTTGTGACGGTGTGCGCGCGCATCGTCAAAATTTACTCTCATAATTTTTCCCTTAAGCGCCAAAAGAAGTATAACTTCAAAAATAATCAAACATTTGACGAACAGGAAATAGAAGAACGCTGCAACGCGTTGGTAGACGAGCGTGGCAAACTCCACGCGGCGTGGGCAGCTCGCCAGGTCGCCTTGGACCAACTGATCGACTGGCATTGCTTCCTGAGGGACGCTAAGCAGCTCCACGATCTATGCACTGCGCAGGAGGCGGCTTTGAGTAAGTTAAATCAATATATCTAAGACGTTTAAGAGTTCAGAAGTTGAATGAATTGTTTATACAATTAGTAAGTCCAACTGACGTTACACACACGTCCTAAGTAAAAAAAATAAAAATGTGTGCGTGTACTAGGTGTACACACGTAAGAAGTGAAAGTTCTTTATGACCTTATTTTTCGAAAAATGATCTACTATATGCAACTTAACGAAATTGGTTAAATAAAGTTAAATTAGATAAAGTTTAACAAAAGGCTTTTATTATCATAGACATGAATACAAATACAATTATTTCATTTTACCTTATTACTACTAAGATTATTACAGAATTTCATTAATTGTAATAGAATTATTACTATCATTGCTATCGTTATTATATATTTTTGTTACTAATGGCTTCGAATCTCTTCGGATCAACCGTGGTAGGGACAAGAAAAAGATGGCGCGTAACCGAAAAACGTGACGATTTGCTACAAAATTTCTCCCATACGTCGATAAAGAACTTTCATTCCAACGCCGATAAAGAAGTTTGACTTCAAAAAGCAACATGGCGCCGAACGAAAAAAATGTGCGTGTACTAGTGTACACACGTTAGAAGTGAAACTTCTTTATGACCTTATTTTTCGAAAAACTATCTATATGCAACTTTACAGAAATTGGTTAAATAAAGTTAAATTAGATAAAGTTTAACAAAAGGCTTTTAATATCACAGACTTGAATACAAATAATACAATTATTTCATTTTACCTTATTACCACTGAGATTATTGCAGAATTTCATAAAGTGTAATAGAATTTTTAGTATCATTGTTATAGTTATTATACATTTTTGTTATTAATGGTTTAGGATCTCTTTGAATCAATCCTGGTAGGGACAAGAAAAAGACGCGCGTAACGGTCAAATGTGACGCGTAACCGAAAAATGTGACGCGTAACCGAAAAATGTGACGCGTAACGAAAAAATGTTACACAAAATTTTTTCCAACCCCGATAAAGAAGTTTCACTTCAAAAATTATCTTCTATTTAACTTAAACACATTAAAATTATCACCAGAATCGGTTGTATGCAGGCGTTTAATTACAAACACGCACAGATTTATTGTATAAAGAATACGAAGTTCCACCGTTCACAGTTTTTGTCGGGCCGATGTTGTTATGTAATAAGAACGTACCAATTTTTAAAAGGCGGGTAACGCACTCGCGAGCCTCTGGCATTGAAAGTGTTCATATCACATATGTTAGATGAGCCTTCTGCCCGTGTGATCTATAGAAAAATAAATAAATAAGAGGTCCGTCACAAAAACAATTATTATAATTATACTAGAAATTTAACACAACAAGATGGCGATGCCAGGTTGTACTCAAGCAATCTTTGTTGGATTTTTTTTCACTACCTACATCAGGAGCAGAAATTGGGCAATTCTCTTTTATATAGTCATGAGAAATCAATTATTATAAAAAGCATCTTACTTATATTCTACTTAAGTTGAATTAGTTGTTATAAATATAGAAAATAACTTAATAAATATGAAGAAAAAACTTTTTAACCGGATTAAAGTAATGTATTATTATAAATTTACAACTATTTAACATAATTTTAAATTTATCCGACGTTTCGCGTGCTTTACAGCGTGCGTGGTCACGGTGAAGATAAAAGGTGTTGAATGTCAAAAAGTATCACAGCTGCAGAAAAAGTTGCATTATCTGTATTTATTTCCCCGGAGTTGGTATCGATTAATAAATATGTTTTAGGTACTGAAATATCACCGACCCTCAGCGTGGAAGAAGTCGAGAATTTACTGAAAAAACATGAAGCGTTTGAGAAGCTTCTGGCAACTCAAGTATGTATATTGTCTCTTTCCGTCATTTTATTTACGCTGTAATAAAAAAAGACAGATAGCTTTTGTTAACACAGTGCAATAAGATTTGGTTTTTATTAATTTATATATCGTAGAAATAAGATACCTTTTTATATATAAGTAATGTCTTTGTTGTTAAATCTTAATATATATAAATGACGTGTCACGTTGCTTGTCCGCTATGGACTCCTAAACTACTGAACCGATTTCAATCAAATTTGCACACCGTGTGCGGTTTGATCAAACTTAAAAGATAAGATAGCTTACATCTCAATTTCTACCCGCAATATTATTATATTGCAAAATATTTGTTTATTATTTGATAGTCACAATTGTAACAGATGGCGCTGTGTTGAAAGTACCAACGTTTCACATAAGCTACAATTTAATGGCATAACCACCAAAAAAGGTGGTCGCCACGACTGGTGTTCTCCTACCATTACCCTTCAATAGTTTCCTACTATGTAATATAACAAAAACCTTAGCCACAGCAACGCTTGGCCGGTCTGCTAGTATATTATATAATATTGATTGTTGGGTTGTTAATGCCGATTTATGAGCGATATTTGAAGACAAATGTTGTTCTACGCTAGACAGAGATGGAACTATAAAGTTGATTGCTTTGTCTCGGCATTTGTGCAATATTTTATCATTTATTATTTTTAACTCCATCAGCTAATTTAAGAGTTTGTCAGATATTTAATATTAATACATGTTAATAGGATGAAAAACTGTCAACACTGAACTCCCACGGCGATAAGTTGTTGCAACAGAACCATGTCGAGAGCCAACGTATTGCAGACGAACTGAGAGCTATCAACGAACGAAGGAAAAAGGTAATTTACTAGACTTAGATGTATTAACTTGAATAGCAATATTTGTTTCAGTGTGTCTGTTTGTTCTTTATTTCGTCATAGTCGTAGAATAGTGACGGATCTGACAAATAGTAAACTTTACAGGGCAGCCATTTCAAAATAATATTATCATTTTAGTTTTTGTCATAACTATTTTAATTCATATTCAATTAGAAAATTGGCATACAAGCAAACAAAAGGGTTTGTTTTGAAACAAAATACAGATATTAACATTAAATTACACAGTTTTCTAGAAAAATCACATGTTTTTATCAAATTCGTCACTTCCGACTGAATAATTTGAAATTTAACAACTCTTTGCTTACACTTCTATATCTTCTATCCACCCTTTTTAGTGCGTCATTTACTCTTTCTTCTCCTTGGCTTTAAATTTCATCTTTTATCTAAACATATGCTATATGCTCCCTCATAGAGCCGCAGAGTATAAAAGTTAAATAATACACAATGTTTTTACAGTTATACGCCAGTGCAGCAGAGCGTCGCGCACGTTTGTTACGCGCGCGTGCACGTGCTCAGTTCAGTCGTGACGCGAACGAAGCGCGTGGCTGGCTCGCTGATAAACTGGCGATGCTCAACGCCCAACATGGTATGTATTGAATGTTTGTATGTAATGTAGTAAGTCTCGGGCGGAATATGGTTAAGGAGTATTAAGAATATCCATAGCGCTAAATCACCTGCATTATTATTGCACACCCCACTTACACACCATCACATACATATAGCCCTTTATACCCTTTACTGAGAGATACGACTACCAAGAGAAAGAAGAGATAGTAAGATATCTGAGTGTACTCTTCCCTCAAAGGCCGGCAACGTACCCATTGAAAATGAGTGTCTATGGGCTGCGATGGCTGCCGTTTTTGGGCTTCCTGTAGGCTCGTTTGCCCCCTATTATATAAAAAAAACCCTCAGTTTCAAACCATCACACAGCACAGCCGAATTAAGTATTACTTAGTTAATTTTATTAAATGATTTTTGAGATTTTTTCCTTTTTAAGTTCTGTAAAGTTTTGAACTTTTTTGTATATATGATGTATTCCATCTTTGGCTATATATTTAGTATATTTTTTGTTGTCGCATGTAATATATCGGGTGTTTTTTTTAGAGGTATAGAACTTTAAATTTCAATAAAACAACGATGGATTATTGGACTGACATGATTTTTTTTTTATTTGAAAGATAATCTTGTGGCAATACATTTTAAATATGATTTCTTGCATATGACTGCCACGGCTGGCTCGGATATAGTCCAATCTAGACGTCCGATTTTCGATGACATGTATTAGCTAATAAATAAAGATTTAGTCGTTCCTCAAATTCCAAAATTTTAAACTTTTCCGATATTACTATTTGTTTTGTTTTTGAGGCATTTTTTATTAGACTTATTACGTCATTGTGTGAGTGCGTTTAGCATCATTTATGTAATAGTAATGATATGCGGTAACTCTGAATTTTTGTTTTTGTAGCTGTATTGCGATCTGGAGTAGAACAAATTCATTTTATGAAGATTCACAAATCCCTTTTGTATCTTAAGACGTCCCTCCAAATGTTTTCATTCTCCGTTCATTGAAAAATTAATTTCCTCAACTTGGCCGAACAGAGGACCTCACGGTTAAGTTCCATTATGTATTTCAGGCGAAGGAATGTTACTCAATTTCAATAATACACAAAAAAAAAATGTTAGCGTGTACTAGGTGTACACACGTAAGAAGTGAAACTTCTTTATGACCTTATTTTTCGAAAAATGATCTACTATGCAACTTAACGAAATTGGTTAAATAAAGTTTAACAAAAGGCTTTTATTATCATAGACATGAATACAAATACAATTATTTCATTTTACCTTATTACTACTAAGATTATTACAGAATTTCATTAATTGTAATATAATTATTACTATCATTGTTATCGTTATTATATATTTTTCTTATTAATGGCTTTGAATCTCTTCGGATCAACCGTGGTAGGGACAAGAAAAAGCTATAAAATTTCTCCCATACGTCGATAAAAAATTCATTCTAACGCCGATAAAGAAGTTTGACTTCAAAAAGCAACATGGCGCGTAACCGAAAAGTGTGACGCGTAACGAAAAAATGTTACACTAAATTTTTTCCAACCCCCATAAAGAAGTTTCACTTAAAAAAATTGTATTATTACCAATACATCAAAACATGTTCGTTCAAGATATACGTAATCAAATAATTAAAACAGGTGAAGTAACAAGCCTAGAAGACAAGATGAAGAAGCTCCAGAAACACCAAGCGTTCACAGCTGAACTGGCGGCAAACCGGGCTCGTCTCCAGGAAGTGGAGGAGTTGGCGAAACAGCTAGGACCTGAGAAGGAAGTAGTCCAAGAGTTGCAGCAGTTGAGAGAAGACTGGCGACGATTGGAGAAAGCTGCGGAAGAAACTGGTATGTTTTTGCAGTTGTGCAATAGGCTAACAAGGGATCTCTTCCAGGTAAAGAAAAAAAAAAGAAAACTTCCCCTTCCCAGCCTCAGGGCCACTCAGAGAGTAAAATGGACCATGATCCTCATGTAAAGCAGTGATGCCAGCTTGGGGGTTTCCGCCCAAGTTTATGGGGAATCAAGGTGTCCTGGGGTTTTTTAAGGGGTTTTTTTTTACATTATACAAGATCCCAACCAACAAACTATACCAAATATCTAAAATTCCAAGCATGGTTATAACTGAAATGTCAAGGGGCCCATACGAGATAGAAATTTTATACTTTTTGAATGTATTTTAAATGCATATTAGAAATTACGTCTCAATCTGAGTGTACTACAAAAACTTGAGTATTGGAAGTTGTTCCTAGTAGCAACATTCTACCTTTAGCTTGGAGGAACAGTACACAATTTTTTCTGATATCTCAAAAGTATTTAAAGGTAGTTAGACCCGCAATACTTTTGTTAGGTCATAATAAATATTTCCTGCTTCAGGGCGTGGATTGGAGGAGGCGCAAGATATCCTGGAGTTCAACCAGCATTTGGAGAAAATTGAGGCCTGGATAAGAGATAAGGAAATGATGGTATGATATTTTATGTATCAATAAGGGTTTTTAAAACAAGTTATTTAGTTATTGTGTTTACTTCCATATAAATTAACTAGCGAACTGTGGAATCGACTCCCGGTGGGAGTCTCCCCTGAGATACGACCCCCAACTATTCAAAATTCGAGTGTACTCACTGAAAATGGGTGTCTATGGGCTGCGATGATTGCCCTTTTTGGGCGTCCCGTAGGCTCGATTGTCCCCCTATTATTAACAAAAAATACACAGGGAAAAAGGCTTAAATATCTCAAAGACTACTGAACCGATTTTAATGAAACTTTAAGGCATGATAGAATTGCATTATGTCCATGTTATTATGTTTAACATTAGGTCACGATCTCAGAAGGAGTGAAAGCCTCCTCCAAATTCTTCCAATTGTCTCTCATCCTCGCTACCATTTTCCAATACTTCGCTGAGTTTCATCAGACGTCCGTTTCACAACTGAGCGTTCTAGGGCAGTTTTTGCCACGCACCACCACTGTGTGGAACCAGCTGCCGACTGAAGTATTTAGGGCTCAGATTTATTATTAACATACTTTATTTTTAATAATAACTAATTTATTTCAAATATATCTGTATGTAGTTGTAGAGTATTACGTAACGAATTTTGGGAGGGGGGGGGGTCTTTTGTAAAACGTTACGATGCGGGGCGGGGATTGAATTACACGTTATTGTTAATACTATTTTCGACTTTCCAGTACTTTACACTATATAATGGTAACTTGTAGGTATAAAGAGTCACTGGGTGGTCACGAAACGTTTTACTATACTTGGGTACAGAAAAACGTTACGGTGCGTTACATGGGGGGGGGGGTCAATCTCCAAAAATTGCGTGACGTAATACTTGAACACTCCCTTAGTGAACATAATCAATCTAATTATACGTTTATCAGGTTCAAGCCAACGAGGTGGGTCGTGATTACGAACACTGCAGCGCTTTGCTTCGTAAATTGGACGATCTGGACAGCGACATGCAAGTTGATGACAAACACGTCAAAAACGTGTGCGCACTAGCCGATAAATTGCTGAAACAGGTGATTCTACTGTAAAATTGCATTAAGGGTATTCGAGATTTATTTAATTAGTCACAAAATATATACAATATCCTTAGAGCACCATTAGTCTAGTCGACAAGTTGAAAATGGAACAAAATAGAGATACTGCTCTTAAAATTATGTGCGATAGCTCATTGGATCCGGAATGACGTCTAGAAAAATGTGCTAAAAGCGTGTATTAGCACATAAAAAATTGCAAAAGTTATAGACAATTAAAGATGAAAAAAAAATGGCATTTAGTTTTTTGCCAATATTTAATAAACTATTAATATTTAAGAAATTTCAATTAAAGATTCGCCACGCGCGAATCCTAAAAATTTCACCCGCAGACCTATTTTCAGCGTTAAATTAAAATTATAAATAATGGAGATGAGTTCCGGGAGTTAGGAGTTTTTTATTGGAAATTTCCTCCTCTTTCAGAATCCTTATTTGAAATTTCTTAAATATTAATAAATTATTAAATATTGGCAAAAAACTAAATGCCATTTTTTTTCATCTTTAATTGTCTATAACTTTTGCAATTTTTTATGTGCTAATACACGCTTTTAGCACATTTTTCTAGACGTCATTCCGGATCCAATGAGCTATCGCACATAATTTTAAGAGCAGTATCTCTATTTTGTTCCATTTTCAACTTCTCGATTAGACTACATGTCAATACGATAACGTCGAAGAATGTGAAGTATAGTAAAACATATAAGATACACGATTCATTCGAGTTTAGTAGGGTATTGTTCTGAAAAATATCACAAAAATCCTTTTAATTTTGGGGCTGCCAATATTAAGTTAATTATTGAACTTTATGGAAGTTACGAGTGTTTTTTGAACACGGGAAATTATACAACCCATTTCTTAAGACAAAATCATTTTTCCGTTTCCGTCTAATTAATTCTTGTAGTAATCATTAAAACACCCTCAAGCACCGCACTCGTGGTAGCAACTGGCTCAAAACCTCGAAATACGATTATTGCTTCTGAAATTCTGTTTACACGGACACAATAAACTTTTCATTGCGAGGCAATTGGGTTTTTGAAAAAAAAATATTGATTTTTTTATGTATTTTAAAACTTTATTGTTAATAATATTGATGTTTAATGCAAAAATCGTAAAAAAAAATTTTTCAATTAATTATAAACAATTAAAAATTTATAAAATTTAAATAAAAATCACGTGACTATAAACGCGCCATGAATGATCGATCACCATGTTGTGACGTCATAATTTTAAAGCAATTTAACAGTACAGCGTTTATAGTATATATTAAATATTAATATTAATTAACAAAATTAAATAGATCAAAACATTGTATTTATTATGAATGAGTGAAAACTAACATTATGACGTCACACGCGCTCGGATTTGTTCGGCGTGTTTTCGGTACTGGATTCAAAAATTATTTATTATTTTGAAATAACTTTTGAATTATTGCAAAAAAAAAAAAGTCACAAATTTTTTTTTTCAAAAACCCAATTCTCGCCAAAGTATAAGAGCAATTGGTGTGAATGTTTAGAGGTAGAAACTTTTTTATACTCTTTCGATAATCGTACCTTCGAGACGAGAAACTCTCTCCATCTAAATGGACCTTAAGTTAATTGAACTTTCTAGAAGTTACGAGTGTTTGTGGAACACTGAAAAACATTTGCATGTTTTAGGGTCCTTCTCAACAAGCAGACGTCATCAAGTCAAGACGGGACGCGTGTCTGTCAAAATGGCAGGCGTTGAGTGGAGCCCTACAACGGTACAGGGATAGACTGTCAGCGGCGCTGCAACTGCATTCGTTCAATAGGTAATGTATTACCAGTTACAAATAATAAAAAGTAAGTTTGTCTTTGGGAGCGTTCAAGTATTACGTCACGCAATTTCGGACATTATTGACCCCCGCATGTAACGCGCCGTAACGTTTTTCTGTATCCAAGTACAGTACTTACCCAGGTATAGTAAAACGTTTCGTGACCACCCAGTGACTCTTTATACCTAAAAGTAACCATTATGTGATGTGATGAAATCTGAGGCACAGACCTAAAAAGCTTGTAGCACCATGAGATTTTTTAAATTTCATATAAAGATAATATACCAATTTAGAACTGGCGGGGACTTAGACTGTTCAAGTATTACGTAATCAGATTTACTGCCATTTATCCCCCCCCCCACTCTCTTGTCAGCAAAAGTAAGTAAATCTCTCCAAAATAATAGTACATAAACGTATTAATTTTCTATCCTATTATATTAATCCTCGCAAATGCAATTAGTTTTCAAGCATAGACTATGTGTGTATTATGTGAAAAGTAAATAATTACTGTTGACATAATCACCTAAGAAAATCAAAGACCTCATCCCCCCTATATAATGGTCTAACCCCTTTTTTAAGTGTGTTAAAATGTCAATATATCATGTATGTAATATATCACATTCATTTGTTAGTAACATATTTTACGGCATTTTTTTCTTCAGGGATGTGGAAGATACGGCGGAGAGAATAGCGAAGAAAGCCGCTTTGTTCAGCAGCAACGAACGTGGACGTGAGCTGCAAGCGGCTTACGAATTGAAGAGAAGACATCAAGCGAGAGCTGCTGAGGCTTCCGCTATTGGTGATAAGATTGAAGCACTTAGAGCGCAAGGCACAGCGCTTGCTAAGAGGTAAGAGCGTAATAGCAATATTTTAAGAATTTATGGGACAGAATATTAACGTGCTAAAGTAAGAGCAAGATAGCAATCTTATAAAAAATTAGGAGACGGAATATTAACGTGCTAAGAAAAGCGAGATAGCAATATTTTAAGAATTTATGAGACAGAATATTAACGTCTTATTATGTAAGAGCGAGATAGCAATCTTATAAGAATTTATGAGACAGAATATTAACGTCTTATGATGTAAGAGCGAGATAGCAATCTTTAACAATTTATGACACAAAATATTAACGTTCTAATGAAGAAGTATGAGCGAGCATCATGGCAGTTTTTGAGTTTTGTTTCTATATAATACTAGCTGACCCGGCAAACGTTGTTTTTCCAAAAAATTCAAGTTATTAACAAATAAAAAATAGGGGATGATCGGAAGGGGTGAAAATTAAGGGTTGTATGTATTTTTGTATGCTTTATTATAAATAAAAACATTCATGGGGAACACCTGATGTTGACCGATTTGCAGAAGTATTACGTAACGCAATTTTTGGAAATTATTGGACCCCCCCCCCCCCTCATGTAACTCGCCGTAACGTTTTTCAGTACCCAAGTATAGTAAAACGTTTCGTGACCACCTAGTGACTCTTTAGTAACTATTATGTGGTGTAAGTCGAAAAAAATATTTACAATAACGCGTAATTTTACCTCCGCCCCGCATCGTAACGTTTCACTCATAATTGTGGCACCTAGCAAACTCATAACAATAAAGTCGCAACTAAATTTTGTTTTAAACAAAGTCTATATAAGGTGGAAGTTCGTCAATTTAAATTCGTGTTATTTTCTAGCCATCCAGACCACGCATCAGAGATAGAAGAAAGTCTAAGCGGCTTGGATGAAGCGTGGGACAGAGTGAAACAACTTGGAGCGAAACGGAGCGCCTTGCTTGATGATGCCATTGCGGAACACAAGTTTGAAGATAGTCTTAAGGTATGTGGACTTCATCATCCTTGTGAGAGGTCTTTGAAAACTATGCAAGTCCTGTGGTAGCAGGTCATAACATATATAAAGTAACAAACTAAACTAACGAAAAAAAAACTAATGCATGAGTGGTTGTGTGTGAGTAAGGGTGTGTGAAAGAATGTAATTTAAAGTCTACCTCAAATGGCTATGGATACAAATTTTTCTGTTGCTTTGTAAAAGCAACAAAAGCCTTCGATCACGAATAGAACATATACAAAGAGATGACTACTTACAATGACTAAACTGTAGTTACAAACAAAATAAAACTAAAACATGAATAGTTGTGTGTGTGAATATGTGTAAGGATGTGTGAACGAATGTAATTTAAAGTCTTACCTTAAATGGCTATGGATACGAAATTTTCTGTTGCATTGTAAAAGCAACCAAAGCCTTCCATCACGGATAGAACATATATATATATATATTATTATTTATCTGAGAAACCAGAAATTTTAGATTATACGTCGTATATGACTATGGGGCTGTTCAAGTGAAATGTTTGGAAATCAAATATTCAAGATGAGTATACTTTTTTTAGGAATTAGAGTTATGGGTGTCAGAAACTGTGAAGCGCATGTCTGGTGCTGAACCTGAGAGCGTCTCCCACGCTGAGGGTTTGCTGGAAATGCACCACGAGAGAAAGGTATGTGTTATTTTGGTTAACTCCCAAACACCCGGAATCATGACTGATTATCAAAAAAAAAAACATGTGTGTACTTATGTACACGCGTTAGAAGTTATACTTCTTTGGTGTAACAAGATCAAAATCTATTCAAAAATTGTATTCTGTAGTAAATTGTTAGTTATTAGTGTCGTTTTTTCTACAAACGTACTAACTAACAATAGAAAAAAGGTATTTAATTGAAAGTTTTATTATAACGCATTATCTACTTAAATATAGTTTATTTAAATATCACAAAAAATTCTACATAATTAAAGAAATGTACATTTTTATTTTAAAATGTTCAATATGCTTGAGGGTGTCGGTTTTTTGTGATGATGTGCGCGCGCATCGCAAAAATTTACTCTCATAATTTTTCCCTAACGCGCCAAAAGAAGTATAACTATAAAAATTTATCCCACTTTTACAATTTGGCACGCCTTGTTGTAACTTTCCATCGTTGTTTAGGGATGATGGGGCATCTGCCATACTTTGATTTCAGTAAATTGTAAATGTTTCATCTTCGTTCATCTGAAATAATTAAATGCTTCAAAAACCTGATTTAGTTACTGTTTGTTTTTTTTTTGCCAGTATCTTCGGAACTTTGCCTAAAGGGACTCCTTTTAATAATAATATTTAAGTATAGATTTTTTTTTAAATTACTGTAAATAAGTTCATCTTATATTGTTTTACACAGGCTGAAATCGATGGACGTCAAAAAGTAATCAGTTCCCTTCAAAAAGAGGCTGATCAGGCGAGGGAACCGGATAAAGTAAAGCGAGTAGAGAAGCTGTCATCGACACTTGATCAGGCCTGGCTGCAGAGGAAGAATTACTTGACTCAGGTATATTTTTATTTATTGGATGTGGTTTTTTTTTTAAGACAATTCACAGCAATAGACCTAGTCCCATGCTAAGCTGGTGAAGCTTGTGTTATGGGTACAAGGCAACGGATATACATACATATTATAGATAGATAGACATATAAATACATATTTAAACACCCAAGACCTAAGCACAACACCAAATGCTCATCACATCGATGTTCGACTCAGCCGGGGATCGAACCCGGGACCCATGAACTCGCAGTCAGGGGTATTAACCACTAGATTTAATAGCTACTTGTGTGATTAGAAGATATTGGTATGTTATCTAAAGCTGGCGGCGTCAACACATTTACACTTTATGCTTGTGTAGTGTCTGTGAATAAGCGCGAGGCGTTATGTCAAATTGAATATGCATCATGAAAAGACTGTCCGTCTCTCTCGCGCTCGGTCAAGCTTATGAGTATAAAAGAGACAGTTATTGTTTTGCTTTTGCTACTTTTTATAAATACATGTTGATATTTTTTCAAACATTACCAGGCAATCTCGTGAAATGGTGCACAATATTTTTAATTATTTTAAGCATCTTAATAAAAACAGTTTAATGAAAAAATGTAATTTTTAATTTGACACCAGATGCGACTGGTGTTTCTAAGAGGAGTATTGAAGGAATAGTTAGTGAAGTAAAAGTGAAGTGTGTTGAGCTAGATGGAGCTTATGTCGAAAAATTAAAAATTATTTACACAAACTACTCTTTTACGTTCTTGGTCGGGCTTAGAAGTTTTGGATCCACCCTCGTATGCACATAATATTTATATGTATTCGACACATTTTTATTTATTTACAACCTACCCAGCCTTACTAAAACAAAAAACACTTGGCAAAAAAATCTTATTTTTAAACATACTGTATAGTGAAATTGCATTAGTGTGAGTACTGTGAACGCGCCAGCTTTCGATAACCGACCTATACAATGAGACGAGAGTGTACCAGGTGCAAAGGTACGCAAAACTGATTGTGGGCTTGAAAAAACATAAATTTACTACAGAAATATAACTTGAGAAATCTCGTAACAGGCGCACGAGTTGCAGCTCCTCAACGAGCAAGCGAGACAGGTGGAAGATTGGCTCGCTGCTAAAGAAGCCTTCCTGAACAATGATGATCTTGGAGAAAACTTAGATGGTGAGTTCATCAGCTTTTAGAGATAACTTTATATCGTATTCCTAATTTCTTTTCATAATTCACGTGTAATTCATAATCAAATCGAAATCCTAATGTATTTTATTATTTATTTATTACAAGTACAAAAAAAATTACCCTCATGCGCCTAAAGAAGTTTCACTTCAAAAATTTAGTTTATCAAGTATTACGTAACGAATTTTGGGAGGGGGGGTCCTTTTGTAAAACGTTACGATGCGGGGCGGGGATTGAATTACGCGTTATTGTTAAAATTATTTTCTACTTACACCACTAAAGAGTCACTAGGAGGTCACGAAACGTTTTACTTTACGATACAGTACTGTACTTGGGTACTGAAAAACGTTACGGCGAGTTCATGGGCGGTCAATAATCTCCAAAAATTGCGTTACGTAATACTTGAACGGTCCCTCAATCAGAACATTTCTTCTACAAAAAATAAAAATAAATATATGTATTTAAGTTAAAAAATAAGTTGTTTTTCAGCGGTGGAAACTTTAATCCGGAAGCATATAGAATTCGCAAAACTGCTGGAATCTCAAATCGGTCGTGTGGATGAACTGGAGAAGTTCGGTAGCAGTCTTTTGGCGAAGCAGCATCAGGACTCGCCGTATATTGAGACCCGGACCAAGGCTATTCGGTCAAGAGCTAATAAACTGAAGGTATTAACTATTCTCTTAGATGCATCGTATTTTTCTTGGCAAATTGTTTGGGGTTTTGGCCTTCTGACGCCTTCAATTCCTGTGTCCTTCTGTGTGCGTGACCTAAAGACTTTAGGGGGATTACGTCAACAGTAGTTATTTACTTTTCACATATTACCTACACATTGTCTATGCTTGAAAACGAAATGAATTTTCGAGTATTCCTACAAAAAAAATAATACGTTCATATACTATTCTTTTTGCTGACAAGTGATATGGGGGGGGGGGAATTGGGGAAACGGTCCTTTGACCTAAAATCTAGATTTTTTTAATGATCCATCAATATCTATGTGCGTTTTGATTTGGATGAGCACTCCGAGTAAGGGAGCGTTCAAGTATTACGTCACGCAATTTTTGGAGATTATCGACCCCCACCCCATGTAACGCGCCGTAACGTTTTTCTGTACCCAAGTATAGTAAAACGTTTCGTGACCACCTAGTGACCCTTTATACCTAAAAGTTCAAACCGCCCCGCTCGTAATATTTTACAAATAGACCCCCTCCCCCAAATTAGTTACGTAATACTTGAACGCTCCCTAAGTTGGATCACTTTTTTTATAAAAATTTTTTTTAAAAATTAACGTACGTAGATTACGCAAATATTGTTTTAATGAACTTATATTAATATAGCATTAAGGTAAGTTAAAGTTTATATGATATTTATAGACCGTCTGACCCCTATGAGAAATGACGCGCGAACATATGACTTCTGTATGTCAAAATCTGTAACGTTTTTTGACATATAAATGTCATAACTCAAGTCTTTATTAATATAAATTTTTTTTTAGGAATCATGTGTCATTCGAGGCAAGAAATTGGAACAATCAAAACAACTCCACCAATTCCTACGGGATCTTACTCACGAACGGGAATGGATTGAACTGAAGATGCAGATCGCGAATGATCACAATTATAGGTACAGTACATCAAAACTTTAGATTTCCGAGACTTAGAGGGAGGGAAAAAGGAAGATATGTTAGGAATTTAATTAATTTAATTGTTATTAAAATATTAATCTATTTATTTGCGTTCACTGCACAAGACGACATGCGACAGAATTGTCATCTAAAGTTCTAATATGTAACTACTAAACGAATACATCAACCAATAGCGTGTATTTTTTGTCGATCTCCTTTACTATCTTTCTCAATCTTTCTCAATTTAGCTCTCTCCCTACTCTCGCTCCATGGCTATTTGCTTCATGCTACGTTCGCTCTATCTCAATCGGTCTTAATCGCTCTCTCCCTTTTCTTCGACAAAAACGCTGCACATGTTCGTGACGCTATATTATTATTGCGTTTCATGGGTAAAAAAATTATCTCCGCCTAAAGAAGTTTCACTTCAATAATTTATTAATTTAAATAAACCAACGCAATATACCAATAACGCTACAACCTTTTAGGTCTAGCCCTCAGATATCTGTCTGTTCCGTGATCATTTCTAATAGGCAAGTACGTGATCAACCTTTTGTGGCACATACGCACGATTACTGACAAATGCGTGCACTGACTGGACAGGTCCACTTAATCTGTGTGGTTCTTTCCTCAAAAGACCATTTCAGACTGCAATCTACATGGTCTTCACATGATCTGACCAAGATTATGTCTGGACTTTTAAAGAGACTTTGACCTCTGAGTTTGTTTCGGCGTTTCTTCTCAGAGTAGTCAGATAGGAAACGTCGAACTCATGTAGTTTTAAAAGAAATATGCTTGACGTGTAAAAGTGTTTGTACAAACCTACTTTTTTTAATGGCTCTGGCACGATTTGTGCATTAGCCAGCGTCAAATATAAGATTTTTTTATAATTCGTGCTTTTTGCCTTAGAAATTCGACCGTGTCCTCCATGTACGGTTTAGGCACTCGCCCGGTACCGCACAACCCTCTCAAAGGCCGAGAACAAATTTAATTTAAATTAAAACTTGCCCTCGAACCGGGAATCGAACCCGGTACCCCTCACCTAGCTGCCACTTAATAAGACCGCTAGGCTATGAGGCCCTTACAAACCTACTTACAGAAAATAAATCATTTATCATTTACGACTTTTCTAAGGACGGTTCCTCACGAAGTCTTCCTTCACCGTACGAACGAGTGTTTAATGTGTCGCACGTTGAAGGCTGCTCTTCTGAATTAAATCAACATACAGAACTATACTACGTATATAACTATATTATTAAAAGAAGTCCCTTTAGGCAAGGTTCCGAAGATACTGGCAGCGTTCCCCCTTTGAATCGCTAGACTAATTCTTTGTCCGAGGTGGCTGCCAGCTCTTCGGTCTCCTGTGATGTCGACTAACCTTTTTTTATTATTTGTAGAGAATTATCAAACCTTCAGTCAAAGATGGAGAAACAGTCGGCGTTTGAATCCGAATTGGCTGCGAACAAACGACGCATTGATGACGTAGCTGCGGCAGGGGAGAAACTTATTGGTGAGATTATTAGTAGTATACCGCAAATCTAAAACTCTTTCCAAGTGCACGTTGCTACGTACACGCACGTTATGACGTATGTATTGTTAGCTTTGCGGTCCACCCACATTAATTCGGTCGTTCGATTTAGCCTAAAGCTTTTCTAGAAATAGACTTTTAAATGCAAAAGTATTTTTTTTGTTAAATATATGGTATCAAGGACTTTTTGGTAGAGATTGATGTCTTCTATTAAATGGAGAACATCACTTTGCTCTATTGTCAATAGTTCCGCAGCGTACGAGATTTAGGAATTTTTATTGATCTTTTTCACAGTTTAAGTTACACTATCGTAATTATATAACTAGGTATATATATACCTAATACAATGTTTTTTGAAAATACGACATAGCTTTTGTTCATCAAATGTAACGTAGGGTTCTAATGGAGAAAGAATTTTTCAAATCAGTCCAGTAGTTTTTGAGCCAATTCCTTACAAACATACTTGCATACAAATCTCCCCTCTTTATAATATTAGTATAGATATGTATTATAATTATATTACTTATTATATGACTGATTATGCAGTTCCTTGTACATCGTATACGATTTTCATTACAAAATAATTTATTTATTAAAATTAAAATTTAAAAAAAATTTGCTAAAATATCTAGCGAAAATTCCAACTTTGTGTGCAACAGATGGCGCTTATATCAAATTTGTATCTCTACTTTATCTGACTATCTCTGTCTATTCTGGTAAAAGCAGTCGAAACTACTATAACACTAAAAATTGGCACCAAGGTTTATTTATATTACGTATTACAGAATCAGAACACTACGCATCACAAGAGATTGCAAGACACGTCGAAGACCTGGAAAATCTGTGGAGAGAGTTACAGGTTTGTTCTAAATTATATATTTTAGCATTGGAATGATATAAGGAGGAACAAAATCTTTTTTAAGTGTATACAAATTTGTCAGACACGAAAAGTCCAATGTTCGAAATCCGTGAATAGACATAATATGTTCATGATCCGACCAGGCTTGACGTCCGTTCCACAACTGAGCGTTTTTTAAGGCAGTCTCATCACCACTATGTGGAACCTGCTGCCCACTGGAAAAGAAAAGAGCGTACCAATTCTTAAAAGGCTGGCAACGCGAGCCCTCTGGCATTGAGAGTGTCCATGGGCGACGGTATCACTTAACATCAAGGGTAGCCTCCTGCCCGTTTCCCCCCTGTTCTATAAAAAAACTTAAGGCACTCGGAGACTGCCGGTAAGGCAGCATAGCATTTTTTATCAACTTATGCAATTATAATAATTCATTTATGCAGTATTTTTTCCTTTGATATTAATTCAATCTACCACTTTACCAGACTCAGACTAACACGCCTATATAGTCAGTCTCACTCTAACGTCACCGATCTCGTCAGAGAGATGTGAATACGCAGTATGCGTTCTGTCCCACTCTAACAGCCTGGCCACGGGACATTCGCCGATGCGAATATTCGCGCGGTGCGAACGGCGATGCGTCTAGCGACTGATATAATCATAGCAATGTACTAATCAAGCCACGCGCAACGGCGACCGGCGAAATGTACCGAGCGAATCGCGCGGGCGACTGACGTCGCGACGGGCGCATCCCCGTGGCCAGGCCGTAACTCGTATTGGCCGCACCTATATTACGTAATTGTGTGTTAGGTTTATTTTCGTTACGGAATTTCTTAATTCGCCGCGCTCAAAGCCCGCGATATAATTTATTTTTTAAATTTCTTGTTTGTTTTAATTAAAAGCACGCGGCGAAACTCCGACGTGATAGATTGCAAGAGGCGTACCAAGCCAGGGTGTTCCTTCGTGGCCTGGACGACTTCATCATTTGGTTGGATGATGTTGAGACGCAATTACTCAGTGAGGATCATGGTAAGTAATGATTTTCTTTTGGCTATTTGACAGTACGAATAATAAAGTCTAATAAAAGTTAAATCTGTGTAAAATAAGGCTTTTTAATAAATAAAATAACCTATTAACATTAATTTATAGAAAAATCCACTGTTAAAAATATGTAAATATTTTTATTTTTAACAAAATAAGCTACCACCACAGATTACACCAATGCGGCAACAATTGACGTTTCCATCACATAGTAAAAACATGTGTGTTTGTATACTTAGGTGCACGCGTTAGAAGTTAGAAGGAAACGAACATTGTGACACGAGAATTTTATATATCTACTAGCTGATCCGGCAAACGTCGTTGTGCCATGTATATCATGTATCGTAGAGGGGTGAAAATTAGGGGTTGTATGTATTTTTTAATGCTGTATCATAAAAAAAAATAAAAATTAAAAAAAAATAGGGGTGGACTACCCTTAACATTTAGGGGGATGAAAAATAGATGTTGTCAGAATAGTAGTAGTGTAGATGTAAATTTCATGAAAATCGGTCAAGCCGTTTCGGAGGAGGTTAACTATAAACACCGCGACATGAGAATTTTATATATTAGATTGATATATAAAAATGTTATGTTGGTTTGTGTACGTTCAAAAACTCAAAAAGTTCTGCACCGATCGAGCTGAAATTTTAGCATGATATATAATCCGCATCAAGGATTGTTTTTTGTTTTTTTTTCCACATGTATTGAAAAATTAAACTTATATGAAATGTATTATTTGTTTTGTTTCTTATTTCTCAACTATTCAATAACAATGTGCCACTGCGAAGCGTGCCGGGGTACAGCTAGTTAGATATAAAATGCATTTTCTCTTATAGGCAAAGACCTCTCGTCAGTCTGTGCCCTCCTCAAAAAGCACACCCGCCTGGAGCAAGGCGTGGCTAGTAAGGGGGAAGTGGCGACACAACTTGCGGACACCGCTACGCATCTAGCTGACACAGGACACTTCATGTCAGAGGAGATATTGGAGAAGACTGAGCAGGCTGTCAAACGGTAAGGATTTTTTTTTATTTTCTTAACAAAGGCGTTCCGTAATACTGTCTCCAAACGATCGATAGTTAATGGTTGGTGGACTACTTTCCGCACTTAGACTCTCATTAGCCCTCTGTGCATAAAGTCCTGGCTAACTAGGCCAACCTAGCTCCTTCTAGAAGCACAGAAGTCTCCTGAGCACTTCACAGGCTTCACGGAGCAAACTCACTGCTCCGAGGACTGATCTTCTGCGCTGAAACAGCCTCTGACATGGGGCTGTCTGTAGCATCTAGTACTAAAAGATGTTTATTAAGGAAACAGTGGCCAGTAATTGTCCCTATCATTGTTTTGAGATTAGTTCTATTGAGGTTAAGAAGTCGCTTTGTTGGGTGGGTTAACTGCTGGTTAAATGGAAATTCGCAACCATCGGTCCGAACGATCAATATTTCTATATGTTCTCAGAGCGAGTACGACGTATATATCCTAACGCACGTACATTTGTTATAGGTAGGTAGAGCCCATGTCGTATTAAAATATAATAAAAAATTATAATTAGTGCACAGATTAAAAAAACACGATTTGGACAGTTACTCTAAACCCTGCAACTACCCTCATGTTTAATTTTTTGCAGCTACCGTCAATTGCAAGAGCCGATGCAGATTCGTAGGGACAATCTTGAAGATGCTGCGTTACTTCACCGATGGGAAAGAGATGCTGATGAAGAGTTACACTGGTAAGTGTAGTCCTAGTTATACTGATTTTATTTTTATCAATATTTTAATACATTTTAAATTTAATAAACGTAATTTACTAAGCTTTATATTTCTTGATTAACTGTTTAGTGTGAATATATTTCTTTTGTATATTTTGTACTCGCTTTTAAGTGAGAAGACTGTACGAGTACAGTACAAAAACATTTTAATTTGTGAATTACACAAGAACAGAGTGTTATCTTAATAGAGACTGAAGTGTTTATTGGGTACTTTATGTTTAATCCTTAATCTTCGTAATTTTCAATGGTCTCAGTGAAAAAAGAATTTATACAAAAATAATCTTGTTCGTTTTCATACTTTTCACGTGTTAAAAAAATCATTTTATCCCTATATAATACAATTATTTTGACTTGACTAATATCTTCAGTATACACGACATTGTTACGCTCGTTCTCAAAAGTTTTCATGAAATATCAAAACGGGTTAACTGTCTTTTAAAAATTGGCTGGTTTTTGAAGTGAAACTTGTTTAGGTGCATGAGAGTAAATTTTTTACGGATGAAACGCAATAATAATATTAACGTCACGAAGGTGTGCAGCGTTTTTGTTGTCGAAGAGATAGAGCTATTGAGAGAGAGTGAGAAGAGCGAATTACCTTATAGAAATTCTATTTTAAAATTTCGTAAGAGAATTTATGAAATATTAGTATTTTATATTTTGTGCAGAATAATTTATTGAAATCTCAAATGACGAATTGTAAATGAAAATGTGTTTTTACTTTTTATTACCCTTTATTTTAATGACAATTAAATTCATTAAATCCCTAACATATCTTTCTTTTTCCCTCCCTAAGTCTCGGAAATCTAAAGTTTTAGATTTGTATAAATACGAACAAGACTTAAAAATTAGTTAGCCAAAAAAGATTCACTGCTGACATGTGTACTTTGTACGCACGCAGTTTTTTAATCGATTAGGTTCGTTCGTAAAAAATCTTTGTTTTAAACTATGCGATTGATTTATTTCTTATTCAGGTTGAAGGAACGCGAAAGCGCTGTGCGCTCGGAAGAAGCTGGAGCGACTCTACCAGAAGCTCAAGCATTATTAAAGAAACACTCGGCGTTGGAGGCTGAAATTATTGCGCGGTAAGTTTGCTAAATAGCTTACATATTTAAGCTCAAAGCGATCTTTTACTGCCTTTAATTTGAATCAGTAATTTAGCAAAATTTCGTAGCGTAGTTTACTATTGTATCGAACGCATTTCTCCCGCATTACTTAGCTTTAACTTAGTTTTAGCGATTCTTATGAATTTTTGCATATTTATTTGAAACTCCTAAATGATAAATTTCGAAAAAAAAAATCCGACAATTTTTTTCATGATACAGCATACAAAAATACATACAACCCTTAATTTTCACCCCTCTACAATCAACCCCTATGTTTTATTATAGTATATAATTATTTTTATTGAACTAAAAAAATGTTTTCTAGAAGTATATATATATATATGTCGCAGCCAACTAGCTAAATTAGCCGTTCAGTCAACTTCTTCTAGCTTAGTCTCTTTACTAATCAGCGCCATTAAAAACTTGGTGATTAAAAAGAGTGGCGGAGAGTTTATTCCCAGTTCTCTTCCGTTCGACGCCCTTGATTTGAGAGCTGGCAGTAAATGTAAAATTAGAAGCATTATGTATATTTCTTTTTTAACGTTCATAAGTGTTACCTATATGAATAAATGATTTTTGACTTTTACAATTACTGGCCTATCCTGTTCATCTCTATTTAGTTCCACCTTCTGCCACCTACTCCAAACTAATATGATTTATATTTTGCAGCGAGTCTACAATCAACGCAGTGTGCAGTCGCGCGTCAGCGTTATCTCGGCGCGGACATTTTGCGGGTAACGCTCTAGAAACGCGCTCGAGAGACCTTAAAAACGCTTTGAAAACGCTCCTCGAAGCAGCGGCGTTACGTTCCGCCAGTCTCAAGGATAGGGTGCTGTCTTTACAGGTAAAATTGTCTATATAAATAATATATGTATTTACTAGACTCTGGCTAATATAAGAAGATAACGGAAAGGCGCGGCAAATTCAGAAAAATTTAGTATGGTTTCCCTAAAAGTTTGATATACTTTTGGATTAAACTTACTTGATACTTGATTTTATTTTATTATTTTTTACATTGATAGTAACTTTATGAAATTAAATAGGTACTATACGTATTTAGTCTTTTAATATTGATACTTAAAATGACTAGCATTGCATGGAAAACTAAAACTATAGTTATTATAAAAATGAGTAATTGCATGAAGTATCAAGACAAAAAATTATACTAACCTAAGAAATTCAATGACATTCTGTGTTGCCATCCGAAAGAATTACATAATTAAAGAACATTTACATATTTTTTTCTTATTTTGTGTATTTCATGTGTGTGTGTTTCGTTATTAATAAATTGTATGTCTATGTATTGATATTCAATTGACAATGCCTTTGCGAGAAACTAAAGTGGAGTGTTTAAATCGCTTTTCAGTTATTGTCTGAAATGTGGGAAACCGAAGCGTGGCTGGTAGAAAGAAAGACTGCTCTGTCGGGAGGAGATACGGGAAGAGATGAAGAGTCAGTCCTGGGACTGGTGAGAAGATTGGAAGCTCAGCAGAGAGAGTTGACAGCTTTTCTTCCCTCTGTGACGCGTTTGGAGAAGGCTGCGCAGGTTTTTAATTACTATTTTCCTAATTATAATTTCACTGTCTTTTTTATCTGTTAAATTTCATTAATATTTCTCGATGTGGGCACAATTAATTTTATCTGCTATTTAAGTTCTGTTCTGTTCTTTCTTATTAATTATAGGAATTGACACGTATAATTGAAACCATTAAAGATTTTGGATTTAAGATAATTTTTAAGTAAATAAATTTTGATAACTAGTTAATGTTTTTTAAAAAATTAAGTTTTTATTTTTATATTAACTAGCAAACTCGGCGAACTCCGTTTCGCCACCAGATGGCTTCGTTTTATGTAACATTTCGTTTGGTGATCCCGCTTTTCTGTTGAAATTTTTCCTAATTTTCTATAAACCTCACGGAGCCCGAGACCTTTCCAACGAATGCAAAACCGTGGAAATCGGTTCGTGCGTTCTGGAGTTATAGCGTCAGGAAGGAAAACCCGACTTAATATTAGATAATAAATTAGACTTTTATTTCACTATCTACATGTAGTATTTGCCTTTTCTATAAATTAGTTTTTTATTTCGATTTTTTTTAATTTTTAAGTTTACATTAATTATTCATTTTATTTAAATTAGACTTTTTTTTCAAATGTATTATAAGCCCCCCCCCCCCTTTTTTTTTTGAGTGGTATAGACACTGCTGCTCTTCATGCCTAAACAACTGATGCAGAGCTGTGTCGCATGGAAGGATTTTATTTTAGAAATGAATTATTTTCAGGAACGTATGAACGAAGACGAAGTCGTAAAAAAGAAGATGGAGGATGTAAAAGAGCTTTGTGAAGAGCTGAAACTCCTCTCCGCGAAACGTCAACAGAGATTGCAACAGAGCCTCAAATACTTCAAGTAGGTAGTTTGTGGGGAGCCGTAGAATTTTTTACGTCCAGCAGTATTTGGAACTACTTCCGTTTCCGCTTTTATATTCAGTTTCATATATATTTTATTTTTATTTAGTTATGAAATTCGTTCAGCATCTTTTAGGGTGTAATGAATGAGAAAGAAAAACTTATTCATGTAATCTTAAAAAATAATAATTCATGTATTAGAAGGTAAACGGGCAGGAAGCTCTCCGGTTGTAAGTGATACCGCCGCCCATGGACACTCAAATTGATATAAGGGATCGTTCAAGTTACGTTAGCAGACTTACTGCAATTTATTACAAAAATAATAGTACATACACGTATAAATTTTTTGTAGGAATCCTTAAAAATGCATTTCGTTTTCAAGCATAGACAATGTGTGGGTAATGTGCGTAAAAAAAGTAAATAATTACTGTTGACGTAATCACTAAATAAGAAAATCAAATACTCCCCCCAACGCTGCTTACATAATACTTGAACGACCCCTAAGGCTCGCAAGTGCGTTGCCGGCCTTACAAGAATTGGTGCTCATAAGGAAATCGTAGTATCAGTTATATTAATTTTTACAACTCCTATCGAATTGGTATCACATCAGTTACATCTTATAATTAAACCCCCCCCCCCCCTCCTATGTAACGCGCCGTAACGTTTTTCTGTATCAATAGTAAAACGTTTCGTGACCATCTAGAGACTCTTTATACCGAAAAGTTACCATTATGTGGTGTAAAGTACTGGAAAGTCGAAAATAATATTAACAATAACGCGTAATTCAATCCCCGCCCCGCAATGTTTTACAAAAGACAAATGAAAATTCGTTACGTAATACTTGAACGCTCCCTTGAGGGACTGCCAAGCAAGGTCCATCCTGCATACAATTGACTCAAATAATTACACAGGTTCGTCCAAGAATGCGAAGAAGTTCAGGAATGGATCAGCGAGCAGATGACAGTTGCCGCTAGTGAAGAGTACGGTCTGGATGTAGAACATGTGGACACCCTGCAGCAGGCCTTCGACAACTTCCTCCAGCAGCTCCATGGTTAGTGATGATGTGATTTTTTTTTTTTATAAAATAGGGGGGCAAACGAGCTGCGGGACGACCAAAAAGGGCAGTCTACGCAGCCCATAGACACCCATTAAGTGGGTGCGTTGCCGGCCTTTGAGGGAGGAGTAGGCTCTCTTTTTAAACATTTGGAGGTCGTATCTCTGAGGGAAAACCCCCCCCCGGGAGCCGATTCCACAGTTCGCTAGTTCGCAAAAGAAATAATTACAAAATTGATGTTATGTTTTATTCACGACTGACCCGGTAATTTTAGTTGCCTCCTGGTGGCTTCAGTGTGTGACCTTCATACCTAAGGTAGGTTCGATCCCCGGCTATGCACCAATGGACTTTCTTTATATCTAACGGTGAAAGAAACATCGTGAGGAAACCGGCTTGTCTTAGACCCAAAAACGACGGCGAGTGTCAGGCACAGGAGGCTGATGAACTTGCCTTTTATATGACAAATGATCAATGACCCAATTAGGGTTCTAGCGCCACTGATTTATTTTGTTATAACATTTTGTTGTGGAAAGATTCACCATTAGAAAGTCAGGTTTTTTGTAAGTGTCATATATATTAATCTGATGAAAATACAAATACATCAACCAAAAGCGTGTATTTTTTCTCGATCTCTTACTCTCTCTCAATCTTTCCCACTATAGCTCTCTCCCACCTCTCGCTCTATGACACTGTGCGTGATGCGACGTTCGCTCTATCTCACTCTCTCTATCGATCTTTCTCACTTGCTTACACACTCTCGCTCCATGGCTATTGGCTTCATGCTACGTTCGCCGTTTCTCACTCTCTCTATTGCTCTATCCCTTTTCTTAGACAAAAACGCTGCGCATCTTCGTGACTCTAATATTATTATTATTGCGTTTCATCCGTAAAAATTTATATTATATAAAAGCAAGTCTTCCGCCGTATGTAATCTGTCTTAATACAAACTTTAAATTTGTTCTGAACTTTTACTAAAAGATTCTAGAATGTTTTATCAGGGTCACTTATCAGTGGAAAGCCGGGCTGGATAGCTAGTTATTCATTAACTTAAAAACTACTGAACTGATTAAACGTTTTGACATAGTACCTAAGTGATAGTAGTAGTAAGGGTGAAGGGTATAGTGTAGTAAGGGTCCATATTATAAAAGAAAACACTTAGACAATATACAAATACAAAACAGATTTTATTCTTAAATAAAATATACGAAACAGAAAACATAACATAAAAAGAAGAAAATGTGAGCCGTCACGGGACGCCTGGGAGATGTGAAATATCGCCATTATTTTGTAAAAGTAGCATGCTGAAAAGAACAGATTGTGATAGGAACTAAATTAATGTCAGAATGATAAAATAAAATATTACGTTTTTTTTTCTAGATAACGATGACTATTTATTGAATAAACATATAGACTGTATATATATACCATCATATAGCGTCGCCACGCCAGAAATTGTTGTTTCACATCAAAAACTGCAATTAAACATTAACCAAACGACAACTTAATATTTTAAAGAAAAACTATATGACTAAAGTCTTCCAGATAACTAAATTACCTCATTTACTTACAGCTAGTGAGGGTCGCATAGAGGCTGTATGCGAAGGGGGTACCGCTCTTCTAGAAGAGAACACGCCGGAAGCAGACAGAGTGAAACAGAAGATGGAAGATATTCGTGGATTGTGGGATGATCTTAAGGAACTGGCTGTTGCCAGGCAAGAGGTAATCTCTTTTTTAAGCAAACTAAGCGATCCCATAGTGAAAAATGCAATATGCGAAATTATATTATAACAATAATACTATATCGATATATAGATATAGATTATTTTTTTATTTATTTCCACATTCTAGATAATACTAGTGGACCCGAAACACGTGCTCTCTTTAATACAAAATAGTCTAAATTTAAACCTAAAACTATTTTCTCTACATTTTTTTAAAATAAATTGTTTCTTCACTGAGACATCATTCATAATTATGATCTAGCGATTAAGACTAATCAGTCATTTCAGTCCAACCAAATGTACTTAAAATCAAGTGTCGAATAAAACTACTTACAGTCTCTATTAATAATAAAAATAAATCATTTATTTGCAAGAAAGTGGTACATTTAGATCAATAATCAAAATCCGCACAATTAAAAATATTAATGGGAAGACTTTGTTCTAGTGTATTTTTGCCAGGGGTTGATCGTAGAGGGGTGAAAATTAGATTGTATGTGTTTTTAATGCTGTATCATAAAAAAAAAAATTTTTTTAGGGGTACCTTTAACATTTAGGGCGATGAAAAGATGTTGTCCGATTCTCAGACATACCCAATATGCACACAAAATTTCATGAGAATCGGTCAAACCGTTTTGGAGGAGTTTAACTACAAACACCGCGACACGAGAATTTTATATATTAGATTACCACAAAACACTCGATAAATATCGTGTTTAATAATTTTAAATTGTCACTTGGAAACACAATGAAGAAATTGCGTTTACTTCCAGGCGTTAGCTGGAGCTCGGCAGGTTCACGAATTCGACAGATCAGCGGAGGAAACATTAGCATGGGTGGCTGAAAAAGAGGCTACTCTTCAACTCCTCAAGCAATTGCATCAGCTGAAAGCCTTAAGGGCTGATTTGAACGCCATTAGAGAGAAGCACGACCACCTCAAGAACGAAGCTGACAGGTATAAATTTCTACCCTATATTTTTGCCTCTACCCGCAATATTCGATGCTTACTAGAATTTACCTTTTTTATTTATGTACATATGTAGATTACATTATCGTTAATTTTTTAACGAAAGAAGCGATTTTATTTTATTTTTATTTATTTATTTTACAGAATAATACAAATTTAAAACATTGTATATTATATGAGTCTTGTCAGAGGCGCGATAAATGCATATAAAAATATTTCTTCAACGTATTTTATGTTGGGTAACGTTAGGCTTTCTAATAATTGACCAGGTAGTCCATTTATTAGCCGCAGTAGCGAACACCTCAATGTTCTCTCGCCATAGACGTTGTTTGCACTCTATATACAGGATGTACCGAACTTGCGATTCAGACTAGTTGACACTTTCTCTGTTATCTACTGTATAAAAATAAGTCGGGTTTTCCTTCCTGACGCTATAACTCCAGAACGCACGAACCGATTTCCACGGTTTTGCATTCGTTGGAAAGGTCTCGGACTCCGTTTATAGCAAAGAAAATTCAAGAAAATTTCGACAGAAAACCGGGATTGCCAAACGAAATGTTACATAAAACCAAACGAAATGAAGCCATCTGGTGGCGAAACGAAACACCGACTTTGCTCTAGTTTATATTATAAATGAAAACTAAATCAGCGTGGTTTTTATGTTAGAAGAAAAATGCCGCATCTATTCAATTTGAGAACACTTACATTCGACGCATGCGCAATGGCTTAAAAGCGTCGCACAGGCGGCATTCGCTATTCTCTTCTGACAAATGATGTTATGCGTTAACTCTCATTCACTCTACCTTAAATATAGAAAAAAATAAGCTTCAATTAGATATATACCAAATTAATAAATGTACGTTATGAACATATAAATGTATCCAAATCATACCTGTTTACATCTGGCTGCGAAGAAGTGCGGCCAGGTGGGCAACGGCACCAACGGATCTCGTACTATAATAAATATCTTTAAGTTCATCAATTGATAGCTCATTTGAGACTAAATAATGACAACTGTTATATTTGTAAACAATAAATAAATTTGCAGGCTTGGAGCTGCCTTCCCAGACGCAAAGGAACACGTTCAAGCGAAACTGGAGGACGTGACGGAGGCCTTGGAGGCTTTAGAGGAACGAGCGGCCCATTGCGAACAGCAATTGCAACTCGCCGATCAGCTGCAGGCCTATTTCGACACGTACCAGGAGCTTATGTGAGTTTAATTCTTTATTGCCATAAAACAATTTTAACTAAAACGATTGCACCTATGGAATTGCATTCTCGTTCCATACTTTTAATTTGTAATATTTATTATGTAAATCTTATAAACATTTTTGAAGTTATACTTCTTTTCACGCGTTAGGGAAAAATTATGAGAGTAAATTTTTGCGATGCGCGCGCACACCGTCACAAAAAACCGACACCCTGAATATCTGTTCAAAAGTCGGTAAAACAGTCTGGGCCGCTAGTTAGCGCTTGCTCTCTTTTATCGACAAGTTGCATTGTCTGGCATGGCGTAGTGTTTTTCAGAGTCGTGTTTATGTAAACCAAAATAATGATTTCTATACGAAAAAACCCGTTCCAATGTAATAAAAAACATCGTGTTTATTGTAAAATATCATAAGTACATATTATATTGTTTTGATTCGAAGAAGAAAATTCATACGCCAAAGAAGTATAACTTCTAACGCGTGTACATAAGTACACTCACGTTTTTTTACGTACGTGTAAGTAGTTATTGCGATACTTTTACATATCTATATATATAAAAGAAAGTCGTGTTTGTTACAACACTTATAACTCGAGAACGGCTGGACCGATTGTCATGGTTTTTGATTTGTTGGATTTGTTTAGAATAAGCAATAAAATATCGGATAAGTTATCGAATAACAATAAATAAATTAATTAATTTTACGAATGCAAAAACCATATGGTGCCATCTGTTGACAAAACTACGCATCATTTTACGTCGAATTCGTGTCAGTTCAAGAAATTCCGACCTTGAGGTGAATGAGGAGATGCATAACCATGCTTTGATCCTGATCAAAAGATGTTGGATATCAGAAAGTGCTTAACATGCAGTATCGGCATATAGACGCTAGAGAGAAGATGCCTAATGTGTAATACTACCATTCTTCTTTCGCAATGGCAAGCAATAAAACATTTCTGTATTTGCAAAAAAGTTGTATTAATGTAATACTTAACATAAATGAAATCCTAAAAAAAGTTAAATTAAAGTAACAACGATATTATAAGGTTGTAGGGCGGAACGAAGTTAGCCAGGTCAGCTAGTTATACAGGGTGGCCAAAAAGTCGTGGATCAAACGCAAATAGGGGATAGATGAGGTCATCAGCGGCAAAAAATTGTTCTACGGAGGTCTCTAAGGTCAACCCCTGCAGAGTTATGATTTATTTTGGTTTTATATGAAAATTGACTTTTTTTTACTAATTCTTCTTAAAATTCGAAAATATCTACATCCTGTATCTTTCTCATAATATCCACTAGATTGGTACTGATGAGTTCTTGTGTTAGACATACTATTTATAGTTGTTTATTGAGTGTATTCAAGATAATATTAAGTGATATGATATTACATTTTTTCAAATCATAAATTTTTCTTTACTTTGGACCCCACTGTGAAAAAAAATTACTCCATCGAAAAGTGACCCTATACTACAAATTTTGGCGCATTTAATATGGATTCTGAAAAAGTATAACACGTGGCCACGAGTCGCTCTAATATCTTTCTAGGAAGAATTACAAACAACGATTGTGAAATAATAATTGGATGAAAACAATTATTTCTCAATGGTTGTTTGTAGGAAACAAAATATTTTACAGTAAAATATGCTCAAAATTCCTGACTCTGACCATAATACTTAATCTGCACCGTCTAATCAAATTCCTTCGTAACCCTCCAGCCGTCTGTCCAATTTTTTGCATCTAGTCCGATTTACACAGTACTGGTCACAAGTAGGTAAATAATCTATCATAACTCCGAATCGTTGTTGTTTTTTCATCCTAGAAAGATATTAGAGCGACTCATGGCCACGTGTAATACCTTTTCAGAATCCATATTAAATGCGCCAAAACTTGTAATACAGGGTCACTTTTCGGTAAAGTAATTTTTTTTCACAGTGGGGTCCGAAGTAAACAAAAAGTTTTGATTTGAAAAAAATTTATATCGTATAACTTAATATTATCTTCAATACACTCAATAAACAACTATAAATAGTATGTGGTAAGCAAGAACTCATCAGTACCAATCTAGTGGATATTATGAAAAAGATACAGGATGTAGATTTTTTCGAATTTTAATAAGAATTAGTAAAAAATAGTCAATTTTCTTATAAAACGCAAAATAAATCATAACTCTGCAGGGGTTGACCTTAGAGACCTCCCGTAGAACAATTTTTTGCTGCTGATGACCTCATCTATCCCCTATTTGCGTTTGATCCACGACTTTTTGGCCACCCTGTATAATAATAAAAACTTGATTGATGACAAAAGGGTTGTGACAAAATATATATATCGTTACTTGAATCAAATACATTGAATCGTTTTCGTTAATTAATATGCGAGATTAATTTCCAAACAAATTATTAACGCAATTTACATAACTGAACTGTTGGTGCTCCTAGAATTTTGATGATTCAGGATTGAGAGTGAGCTCCAATTATCTAATGACTGCGAATGAAACCAAAGGATTTTTTATTCAGGGCGTGGACAAATGAAACAATGGCTCGGGTGACAGCACCAGAGTTGGGCAGCGACGTCGCAGCAGCAGAACGGCTTGTCGCAAGACATCGAGATATCTCACCGGAAATGGATGCTAAAGATGACGCTTTCCACACCTTTTATGCTGACGGTAATTTGAATTTATTTTCTACCATTACAGCTTAACACTTTCGATAAAAAAAAACGGTTAAACATTTAATAATTTACTAAATCGATCCATCGATACAAAGAATTAGATTTGTTTTTTATATATAATAAAAAAATATTGGTTGTTTGTAAAGTAGGTTTACGATCGAGATGTTTACGTGATAACGTCTTATTGGTGATATAAGTTTTTGGGAAGTAAGGAATTAATCGATCTCCA
Organism: Pieris melete; assembly: GCA_963693345.1. Taxonomy (NCBI): domain Eukaryota; kingdom Metazoa; phylum Arthropoda; class Insecta; order Lepidoptera; family Pieridae; genus Pieris; species Pieris melete. Next base: position 1,833,212 of record CAVNZK010000368.1, on the reverse strand, counting down.
TTCGTTTGGTATGCCGCTAGAGTGAGATGAGACGGGAGATCGGTCCGTCTCTCTCCTGTTACACCTGCGATCGCGCTCGTGAGGTTTTGGTGTGACACAAGTTTCTGAAGATGTCACCCGACTAAAACGATTTTAAAGACGTTATCACGTCAAAAAACAAATCTAATTCTTATGATCTTATGATGATCGATGTCAATTGGACAGCAAATAGAGAAAATTTGTATTAAGTTTATTATTTTAATCTATCTTTAGATGTAATTTAATTAGATTTATGTGTGTATTATATTATGTATTAAATGATTTCTTTATTCCAGGTGAAAAACTTGTCAGCGATGGCCACTTCCTGTCGTCAGAAGTGGAAGGTCGCATGTCTGCTTTACGGGCGCGTCGTTCCGCGCTGAGTGCAGCTTGGCAAGCAAGAGCAACTATTTACGAACAGCATCTAGATGCTCTCATCTTCCTGAGGGATGCTGAGGCACTGGATCAATGGATAAGTGCCAGGTATGTTTGGAAAGTCTTAGGGGGCGTTCATAAATTACGTGAGGTGTTTTTTTAAATTTTCTGTACCTCCCCCCCTGGTGAGATGTCGTGAGATTTTATTCAACCCCCTCCCCCATCCCCCAATCTCACGTGAGATTTTTCAAAATGTGAGTTCCTTACGTAAACGCGTTGGATTGTTCTCGAAAAAGAAAGAACTAGCTTCGTGCTTTTATTTACCACTAAAACGAAATAAGTGAAATGTTGAGCGTTTAGGTATGCAGTTAGCGGGAAGTTGCAGAGATGGCCTTTAGGGTCAACCGTCTTCCTATTTTTTTTTTTTCAAAAAGAAAAAAATTAAAAAAAAACGTAAGATTAAATGAGATTTGACTCGACTTTCTTTCTGGGTATCCGGAAGCTGTATCCAGTATGCTCCCTTTCCTCCATAAAATGAAATGCGCTGGTTCAGCTATCGCGTGTCCGTTTAGTAAAAGGGGGAATCCAAAAGTCTATCAGACTAATACTGGAACGGTGGTGGTGGCCTACTCCAAGCGCTGGATCTGATTGTAATGAGTAAATGAGTGCGCACGCGACTACGAAAATCGAATGTTCGAAATACATCTACATGGTGTAATGGTTGATGCCCCTTACAAACGTTGTGTAAAAAAAAATGGTGCGTGTACTTATGTACGCGCGAAAGAAGTTATACTTCTTTGGCTTTATTTTTTTTAAATATTAAATAATTAATAATAAATATTTAGCGTTAAAAATTTAACAAAATTTAATATTTAGTATATTATTCAATTATTAATTAATATTAATCATAATTATTATTTATTATTTTATTATATTATTAATTCAATTTAATAACTAGGTATGTTTCATAACCTTTTAACTAAGTAAGAATAGGTCTTTGTGAAAAAGCATTGCTAAATTTCTTTGAAAAAATAATTAAAACACCTTTATTTGTTTAAAAGGTACTACAAATGTCATTATGGTCATTCAAATTCATGGCATAGCTGCTGACGTCACGCATATTCTATTTCTTTTTACTTGTAGATTGTCTTATTCCCATCTCGCTCGCGCACGTTTGGCGCCCATACTGATAATTTTGTGTCACGGTGCACGCGCATCGTAAAATTTCACTCTCATAAATTTTTCATAACGCGCCTAAAGAAGTATAACTTCAAAAACATGGCGATTAAAAAGAGTGGCGGAGAGTTCTTCTCTTCCATTCTACACCCTTGAGAACTGGCACTAAATGTAAAGTTAGAAGCATTGCATACACTTTTTTTTAACGTTCATAAGTGTATATCTTACCTATATCATTAAATGATTTTTGACTTTTCACTTTGACTATTATATAGTAAATAATGTCTTCTTTTTATATACAGAGTGCCGCTCGTAAGAGATGGAAAGTACGGTGACAGCGTGGCGCAGACTGAAGAATTGATTAACAGGCACAGAGATCTAGAAGAGACCATAGACGCGCAGAAAGAGAAGTTCAACGCACTTAAGAGAATTACACTGGTGAGTTCATTTATCATTAAGCTGGTATCTAACTTTAAAACAACGCTTTTAAAGACCTTTTTTTGCGAACTAGTGAGGGGGGGTGGATGTCTTCCCTGGGATATGACCTCCAATTGTTTAAAAAAGAGCATTTTTCTCCCTCAAAGGCCGGCAACACACTGCAGGCTCGTTATCCTATTAAAAAACCCGTACACAGAAGCGCCCATTTTCTTCATTATATTATTGCTTGTTAAAATTTCCTATTACTAAATAAATTCAATTTATATTAAACTTGTAATAAAATACATACTCGTGAAAAATATCGGATTTATTTCGATATAAGGATTTTATATAAATATTTTACAATTTTTTAAATTAAATTATTAAAACATAAGGCTAATAAATATGCCGTCGCGGACTTTAATAGGAGTCATTTCTCAATAAATGGACAACACAGTTTTTTAAAAACAAAATCAAAATATAATTTATTCAGAATACTTATGAACGTCAGAAGTTCTTGAGTTTGCCGTGTTCAACTAAGTACATATTTATTCATAACAATTAGACAATTTTATTAAAAAAATATTAAATAATAATAAATTAATTTAAATACCAAACAACATGATACAAACGTTCATAAACAAAAACAAATGTTAGCATTAAATATTGATACGCTGTTTAATTTATTCTTAGCACTAAAGTTGTCTAAAGTAAATGAATATTTTTTTTTAGATCGAAAGTGCGTTCAAAGAGCAGAAACAAGAGGAAGAACAAGCTCGCAAACGCCAAGCAGAATATCAAGAGGCGGAGAGATTGAGATTAGTGAAGAGGAGGGAGATGGAGAGAATCGCGGAGGAGAGAAGGAGAGAGAGTGGCAGTCAGCAGAGTAGACAGGATGTGCAGGTAAATAATAGTATAAAAGGTTTTATTATTTGAATTTAGAATTATTTTCGTCTGTGTTTATTAAACTATCCTGGTTTGTATGTAGTGAACTTTTTTTTACTTTTGCCTTACACATAATTATTTTAATTAACTTAACTATAAATTAAACAAGTTTGGTAATTAGGTTTTAAGAGTTATCTCGAATCTACTGTCATTAAGTTCAACTAACTGTTATCAATTATTACATAAACGGTATATATTCTGTTACAAAATATATAAAATTAAGAGTAGAAATTTTAAAATCACAAAACAAAAATATTACTGACAGTTAAAAAATCTATAAAAACAAATTACTCATGTTCCAACATAGCAAGTCTAGTTGCGTCAAAACCGCTTCACTAGTTTTCAAGGCTCAAATGGCAGTAATTTGAAGTCGCTATTTTTTAAATCATTAATTAACTATTTTTAATTATAAACATTAATTATTAATTTATCCATAAAAATAAAATCAATTTCATCGCACAAAGTACTTTCGCTCTCTCTAATAAAAAGAGATAAGAGGTGAGTACTTAAAACTTTTAGTGGTGCAATATAAAATGCTTCATTTTTTATAAATTTTGTTGTCATAAACCACATTACATTATAGATGGAACGTCAACTCAGCAATCAGGACAGCGTGGTGTCTTCTGAAGAAACCTTCTCGCCGGCACCGCAGTTCGACAGACTGCCAAAGAGCGATACTTTGGTTAAGAGGGCAGAGAGTATGAGTGTAAGTTTAAGTTTGAATATAGCAACACCCTGAATTGTTTTATCAAAGTATTACCGCTGAGCATCTAATCAGCAATTAGTTGAGGATCCTTCCTTTAGGTTTGAGCAACACATCCCTGTCTCCACGGATTATATTTCAAGATGAACCTTAAGTCACATCACCAGCAACTTGGATTTTCACTAAAACTTTGGAATGCCAGCTTCACCATTCAACTTCACTTATTGATTTTAAATAATTTTAATGTACTGACACAAATCGTTGAAAGTTACGATTAAAAGTCTAATGTGAATTACATCTAACTTAAAAATTCTTGTCTATTCAATTGTCAATCTCCATTGAGTATTGAATGTAATATTCACATTATTGCATTATTTTTATTTTGTACAAAGGAGTGAATCCTCGGACGCACAGGCCAATCTCGTGTTAGACGCCTGCACGTACGTATACACGTACGTGCAGGCGGCGTTCATAGATTCATTAGACCACGACACAGTAACACAGACACGTCAAAAAACTACACTTAACTTGTTGGATGGAGATATCATTTCGTCGAATATAATTCAACATAAATGCAAAAACAATAACTTATTGAAGTTGAAGTATACGTATACGTCTGTGACGTTCAAATGACTAAGGCCTTTTCTCCACTGCTCCGTTAATTACCGATCCGATTTAGAAACTCACAACAGTACTTACGTGCTTCTCCACTACTCCGGCATCCGGTTTTTAACGATCCGATAACTTGCTAGATCGGAATGCGGTGTTTTATCGGTCCAAGTATATCAAAGTATCCAAGAGGTTTTAAATTATTATTCACAGGTTTATTTATAGTTTCTTTAATTTGAAAGAATCTGCTATTTATTTATATTTTTATACCATAGTATTAACTATTTATTAAGTAGATTATAATATTTTAAGATAGACAATTTAAAAAACATAATATTAAATTAAATAAATACAATTAAATAAACTTGCCAGGGCAATAAAATATTCAGAATTTAGAACGTTTTATTAATAAATGAAGTTTTTAGTTAATATAAGTGTTGCATGATAAATATACAAGTATCGATTATTGTCGGATCGGATATAGTGGAGAAGCGCAATCCGGCCTTCCGATATTTTTTTAATGACTTATTCCGGCTGTTGCAGTGGAGAAAGGGCCTAACAATCCGTGAACCGCAACGCGTTGTAACGAGTTGTTCACGATAAATCATCAGCGCCAGCGAAATCTTGGCCAATTCCTATTTAGCCATACTTTATCAACCCTTGCCCTGAATTACAAGGTTTTATAATTTCAGGTGGCAACTAAGACTCCAAAGCGAACTCCCTCGTTCACAACACGTAGACGAACACAAAGCTTTAGAAGACACAGACAGCCGGACGAACTACCGCCAGTCGAGATTGAAGGTTTTTATTATTTATTTGGATATATATTTACAAAATGATGACGTATGTCGCAGATTCGAAAGCCTTTAATATTTACAAAGTTGCTATCACAATCGTCGTGAGACATTTTAATGTAATTTTAAAAACAAGGTCAATTCAAAATTCACCGCATTACTGACAAATTGAAAATTTACAACCCGTAAGATGTCTATGTTTACGTGGTGTTGCCATTCTAATGAAACAAATTACATTATGTTCTCTTATTACATATATGTATTTAAAAATGAATTGCTGATCGTTTGTCTCGCTAAAGATCGAGAATGGCTGGATTGATTTGGCTAATTACGATCTTGAAATATTTGTGGAAGTTCATGGAACGTTTACACGCTGGGAAACATATATAATAAGCAAAGAAAAATACTAAAAACGACAACTGGATTTTCCAATAAAAACTGTTTCTAACTGGGAAATATTTGATGACTTTTTCTAAATAAAAATCCTTCAGAAATGTATGTTTTTTAGCTGTAGTCCGATATCTTTGGTTCTAAAACTTTTAAAACAAATATTTGTAGGTGATACAAAGAAAAGTAATATAACAAATGAACACACAAAAATATTACGATTTTCCAGGCTACTTAGAACGCAAGCAAGAGGCGGGAGTGGGCGGTAAACGAGCAACTGTGCGCTCATGGCGTTCGTACTACGGTGTGTTGTGCGGACAGTTGCTCTGCTTCTTCAGAGACCAAACTGACTTCGCCAGCAGCAAGGCGGCGGCGCCACCAGTAGCTATACTTAACGTAAGTACACATGAAGGTTTTCTGACCTTCGAGTAGAACTTTTAGTAGCAAATTTACGATTTTTCGATTCGACTCGTCGATGACCACTCACTTACCGAGCTGTTTGATCTCTTAGCGTTGAGAGAGATGTCTCTCTGTATCTTCTACTGCGTTTTCCATATTAGAGTAGTTGTTTGTTTGGACGTCGAGGCGGAATATGGAATTCAACAACTGAGCGAATCTTAAGGCAGTTCCCAGTACCAAGCTGGTTCCACTATGTAGAACCAGCTGTCCACTGAAGTATTTCTGAACCAAATCGACTTAGGGTCCTCCAAGAAAAGAATACCGATTCTTATAAGACCGGCAACGCACTCGCGAGCCATCTGGCATTGTCCATGAATGGTATCACTTAACATCAGCAGAGCTTCCTGTCCATTTGCTTAATGGTTGCAAAAAATTGGTAACTTAATTAACTCTTCGCTTGTAAATTGACTTTTCTGCCAGTACTCAAATCATGGTAAGAACTGGCAAAGAACTTCTTAAGCCAATTTTTTATTTTACAATATGTTTGTAAGGATATCTTGGATTAATTATAATAAAAATAAATAAGTGGCGTTACAACCACTTTAGGTCTGGGCCTCAGATTTCTGAATCTGTTTAATGATCATTTTTAAATCAAATAGGCAAGTAAGTGATCAGCCTCCAGTGCCTGAAACGCCGTCGACTTTTTGGGTCTAAGACATGTCGGTTTCCTCACGATGTTTTCCTTCACCGTTCGAGCGAATGTTAAATGCGCACATAGAAAGAAAGTCCATTGGTGCGCAGCCGGGGATCAAACCTACGACCTCAGGGATGAGAACCGCACGCTGAAGCCACTAGGCCAACACTGCTCACTGCACTGAATTAATTATAATGATAAATATATTCACAGTATTTTTTGAAGTTATACTTCTTTAGGCGCGTTATGAAAAATTTATGAGAGTGAAATTTTAGGATGCGCGCGCACCGTGACACAAAATTCAGTATGGGCGCCGAAAAAAGAAATAGAATATGCGTGACGTTTGACCATAATGACATTTGTAGTACCTTTTAAACTATTTGTTTTAATTATTTTTCAAAGAAATTTAGCAATGCTTTTTCACAAAGACCTATTGTTACTTAGTTAAAAGGTTATGAACCATACGTAGTTATTAAATAGAATGAATAATATAATAAAATAATAAATAATAATTATTATTAATATTCATTAATAATTGAATAATACACTAAATATTAAATATTATTAAATTATTAACGTTAAATATTTGTTATTCATTATTTAATATTTTAAGAAAAAATAAAGAAAGCCAAAGAAGAATAACTTCTTACGCGCGTACATAAGTACACGCACCCTTTTTTTTAATATACACTTCGATTCCAGGCACGTTGTGAACCAGCCAGCGACTACACCAAACGGGCCCATGTGTTCCGCCTCTCTTGTACCGATGGAGCCGAATACCTCTTCGCCTGCGCTCGTCACGAGCTGATGATGGAGTGGGTCGCGAAGATCTCCTTCCACGCCGCGTTACCGCCACAGCTTCAGCTCACACCATATGAAGCTTCGTCGCCGGCTGACGATGTCAGGAAACGTTTGAGGTGAGTTTTTTTTTGTATATTATGTAAGTATGTATTCGTTTTTGTAAATATCTCTTTACAAGTCGCTTATAATTTTAGGTTTACGAAGGTTATTTTCATTAAAATTATACGTGTCAGACTAACGAGACAAAATAAAGCGCGTGCGTACAAAGTACACATGTCAGAAGTGAAACTTCTGTGGCAAACTAATTTTTAAGCCTTGTTCATATTAATACAAATCTAAAACTTTACATTTCCGAGACTTAGAGGGAGGGGAAAAGGAAGATATGTTAGGAATTTAATGAATTTAATTGTCATTAAAATATTAAAAGTGTCTTAAATTAATACAAAATATAAATTTAATTTTTTCAATTTATTTCTTCGATAATAAAAACACGTGGCATTTTAATTTAATCCGATATTTTTGGGGCCGTATTAGGTTCTGTTCAATTTTCAGAATCAATTCCAAATTATTGTAGAAAAAATTTTTTACATATAAATATTATTTTTTGAAGTTAAACTTCTGTAGGTGCGTTATGAAAAATTTATGAGAGTGAAATTTTACGATGCGCGCGCACCGTGACACAATATTAACAGAATGAAGTTAGTGGCGCATGTTGGCACGCACGCCGCCTCTGTTCACTGTGTATTTATATTTATAATATTTATCCACATGCTTTGAGTTTCTACATTTAAAACACTTGTTTTCATTTTGTTTTCATTATACAAGTGCGAATTTTATATGTGCGTCTGAATTATAATCAGAAGTGATTTAAATTGAATATCTAAATCAATACTAATTAATATTAGAAAATAATAATAAATATTTATTTATTTAATTTTTCAAATGTAAACTGAACTTGGGTGACTATAATGACTCCTTTTCCAGTCTTTGATTATTTAATTACATTTAATTATTTGCATGCAATATAAAACTATTTTTAATAATGCCAAAGAAGTATAACTTCTTACGCGCGTACATAAGTACACGCACCCTTTTTTTCTAAATCTAATTTTCGCCTATTCCACGTGTTTATAGAAATGCATCAACGTCATCGTCGGCGACATCTTCGCCGGACACACAACGCAAGGTGCGAACTCAAAGTGAGATTTTGAAGGAACACCGCGCCGCGAACACGCCAGAGAGAAACATAGAGTCCTCGGTGTTGCCATCTTTGCCTCCGAGACAACCTCCACAGGAGGATGAGATCATACTTAGGTAACATTTTAATAGATTTGCTTTCGGCAGATGTTGATGAGGCTAGAAGCTACAATATTCGTTTTAGAAATTAAAAAAATATATAATATTCTTATTTATTAGATTCAGATTTGTGTATCTGTTTCATGATAATTTGTTAATCTAATAGGCAAGTAGGTGATCAGCCTCCTGTGACTGACACACGCCGTCAACTGTTTGGGTGCGACTCTCATCCTTGATCACTGATGTCGTAGGTTCGATCCCCGGCTGTTCACCAATGGGCTTTCTTTCTATGTGCGCATTAAACATAAGCTCGAACGGTCAAGGAAAACATCGTGAGGAAACCTTAGACCCAAAAAGTCGATCACCTACTTGCCTATTAGATTAACTAATGATCATTAAACAGATTCAGAAATCTGAGGCCCAGACCTAAAGATTCTGTAGGACCACTGTTTTTTTTTAATTGTTTATAATATAATACTTTTACAGAAATTCTGAACACGTAAGCGGTTCCTGGGGAAGAACGCGTTTTTCAAATGGCCGCGATATTAATGCTGAATTCCTACGAACGCAGAGAGAAGGTAAAAATAGTTTTATTTAAGATTTTTTTTTGAATATTTTGAAGCAATGTTGTCTATGCTAAGTGACGTCAGCTTTTGTGAACGTTGAATATCTTATAAAGTATTATATCTTGTATTTTTAATAATTAATATTTAAATATAGCTGCCTCGGGACAAATAGTTACAGAGCGACCGCCAGCGATACCCGAACGGGCACCGGTCATCCCCGAAAGGGGACCAAATGTGCCAGACAGATCACAAACTAAACAGAGACCAGAAAGAGTGTCAGTCGTATCTGACAGGGCATCGGTCGTGTCCGACAGAGGGTCCGTGATGTCTGACAGGGGATCTGTCATGTCTGACAGGACGTCTGTCAGATCGGACAGAGTCTCGAGTGACAGAGAATTCGATAAAAACTCGAACGAAAGGAACTCAGCGTCGGCACGCAGTTCTAGCGAGAGATTCGACAAAAACTCAAATGAAAGACACGAGAACTATAGATACACGGAGAGATCGGAAGGTTCGACCGTCCCTCAAGGGGATAAATCCGTTACGGCCATGGTTAACAGCTACCAGCAGAAGGTTAATAAGAATTGGCAAGAGAAAGAGAAGAATCCCAGCTGGAATAATAATTGGCAGGGTGTCGAAACGACCTCGCACTTCTATTCGGCGAGTGAGCTGGGTCAGTTATATTTGGCTTCCGTAGTTTTGTGGTTCTTGTCTTTGTCATTTAAAAAAAAAAATTTAAGGCAAGATTTTGTTTGTATGGTAAAAATTATTTTTAAACTAATTAATTAAACGCCTCCAATTGTGCCACTTTCAACTTGTTAAAAAGTTATTTTCGATAAAGTCGCATTACTTTTCAATTACGTCCATTTAAAAATACAGAGTAAACTCTTTATTACGACATTCGTCATAACGAACTGTCTATAACGTAAAGAACATATAAATTTATTTTGTTTAAGCCAATACCCATACCTTAATTCTTCGGTCCCTATAACGAAATTTCGTCATAACGAACTGTATATAACGTAAAGAACATATAAATTTATTTTGTTTAAGCCAATACCCATACCTTAATTCTTCGGTCCCTATAACGAAATTTCTCTATAACGAATAATATTGCCCTTGAAATGCGTTATAACAAGTTTAGACTAATTTAATTTGCCACAGGGCTAATCATAAACCGCCATTTTGACTGTCAATACCCTGTATTTGGGTTATCAGTGACAAAAAAAGGGCCAATTATTTGGACACGTCAATAAATTTGACTACGATCTTAAATTTTACTACCAACGCGTTCGATTTATTTTGACATTTTGCGCGACTGAAGCTGTTGCTTTGCGGTTGTCTATGTTCAAGACATTTATAAATTGACAGTTGACAATTGACATTGACAAGAACTACGCGTAGTTTGTTTCCTTAATTCAATTGTTGTGGTTTGCATTCTGTATTAAATTGGTATTGTACAGTCGGATTAAATCGATACAATTTCTTTTAGGTGTTATTTTACATTATGATAACCGTTGACCAACTTCTGCATTGGGGGCCTCAAAGCCTAGCGGTCTTATTAAGTGGCAGCTAGGTGAGGGGTACCGGGTTCGATTCCCGGTTCGAGGGCAAGTTTTAATTTAACTTAAATTTGTTCTCGGGCTTTGGGAGGGTTGTGCAGTACCGGGCGAGTGCCTAAACCGTACACGGAGGACACGGTCGAATTTCTAAAGACAAGCACGAATTATAAAAAAATCCTATACTTGACGCTGGCTAATGCACAAATCTTGCCAGAGCCATTAAAAAAAAAACTTTTGCATTGAAACTTTAATCCGACTGTAGTTTACCAAATAAGATTTCTTTTCGAATATTCTATGCTAAGCTTATTTATAATTTTAAACTAAGTCTTTATGTAATCTACGCTGCTTAAGGACCGAGCCATCTTCTCTATGTACTGCATAAAGTACATTGTACGTATAATTATTATATCAATGTTGCCAGGTGATAAATATATATTACCTGGCAACACTAGCTTAGATTGTTTCGCATTTCTCTAGCTTTTACGTAGATTAGAAAACGATATTTAAATCAATAACTGTCTTCAAGTACAAATGTCCGTAACTTAATACTTCAGAGGCTTAGGAATAAACTTTTTTATGTACCAACGAGCCAAAGGAGGCGCATTAGTGGGTGCCTTTGAACTTTTCAATGATTCGTATACGTTACGATTATTTCTGTATTGACTGGACTAGTGGTAGCTGTTTACGTTAACACGATTATTTGAGTTTTGGGGCGGTTCAAGTATTACGTAAGCAGATTTACTGCAATTTATTCCCCCCCCCTCTTCTCTTGTCAGCAAAAGTAAACAAAGCTTTTAAAAAAAGAAATAGGAATCCTAGAATATGCATTTCGTTTTCAAGCATAGACAATTTATGGGAAAAAAAAGTAAATAATTAGTGTTGACGTAATCACAAATAAGAAAGTCAAAGACCCCCCCCTAAAGTGCTTACGTAATGCTTGAACGGCCCATTTGACAGTTCCGTAATCAGAGTGCGACTGTCATCCCTGAGGTCGTAGGTTCGAATGGCTGTGGGCCAATATACTTTTTATGTTTTAAAACACTCGCTCGGTGAAGGGAAATATCGTAAAGAATATCATCTCTCCCAAGAAAGTCAACGACGTACACAATACGCTGATCACCTTCTTGTCTATTACAAAAAAACAAATGATCACAGCTACAGAAATCTATGGCCTAGACCCAGGGTTGTAGAGCCAACGGTTTTGTTTACATATTCAATGCCTTACGGAGGAAATAAGTTTTCCATAAATAAGTGATACTTGAAGTATTCAAAGAGATAAAATGTTATTGATTTTAAATCGCTTTTAGTTTTATTTATTTGTATCTGTGCTTTTATGTAGTGGTTGCGGGATTAGCTTTGGTGTATCGTGTGCTATTGTAGAATTATATTTTCTTACATTTCGTAAGTGATAATTTGCAGAGACCAAGTGATGTTAACTCTCTTAGACATTGGTGTTGTCTCTTTCTTTCAAATTGTGTTAACATGATGAAAAGAGATAGATACTTCAGTTGTTTCAATATTTATAAGTATGTCTAAGAGAAATTGTCACTTTCTTTGTATTGATTTAATTTATATTAAATTAATTTTAGTAGATTTCTTAGTTAAGTTTTTTCAAAGTTGAATTTTATAACAATTTTAATACTTTTACGTTATGGCTTATAATTTCATGGGTTTTATAGTAAGAGTTTGATTACAGCGTACGGTGGTAATAGCGGAAGTAACACTCGTCCAGCGTCTGTCGCCGGAAGTGGAGGCTCTCCCGCTTTAGATCAGAGACCAGCATCTAGGTGAGTCAATAACTTGATCTAATTGTGACATTTTGATATCGCTCCAGTATGTTTTGAATTTATTCTTTATAAACAAAAATACATTTTTTTTCTCTCTTTAAAATGTTAACACCTGAAAGATCTTTACAGGAATCCGTCTCTTTTTATCTCAGCGTTAATACGATTGGGTAGAAAGAGACGATGGAGCTGGTATATCATTTGGTTTTTTATTTTGGCGAGTTCTTGTCGTCCCTTCGACGCCCTTATTTTGAGAACAAGGCAAAAAACTTTTGCTTAAGCGAATATGTGTTATCAAAATAATAATAATATTAATAGGACGCATAGTTTTTTAAATATATATCAGTTATATTTTACTGTAATAGTTAATAGTTAGTTGTAATAGTACTGTAAAACGTTGTCATATATAACTAATATTGATATAAAAATGCATGTTCATTATTACAGATCATCTGGCGAATCAGAATTGTCTGTCGGAGGAACAAAAGAGAAGAAAGACAAGAAAGGCGTCTTCGGTGGTCTGTTCAGTAGAAAGAAGAGACCACAGAGTCATATGTAGACTTGACATTTGATAGCTGTCAAATTTGATATTGTATTTAAAGTTTCACATATCATTGGTTTTTTTATTAATTAATGAAATCAAATTTGAAATGTTCTTGTCCATTTTGTGCCTTCTTATGTATAGCTAGTTGTTAATGTGTTTAAATCATTGTTTTTTTGCATTCCTGACGTCACGAATTGGGGACCAAGGTAAAACATTCCATAGATGCTAGAAATCGTGTTTAAAGTTAAAAAAAACATCACTTTGTGAGATTAAATTAAAGTTTGTTATCATATTTAATCTAAAATCACTCGTTTTTGTTTAATTAAAAAGTACACACAAATCCACCATTTTATCTTAAGTAGTTGATTTTGTCGAGTTTATTCAAGTTATCGCATTCCCGTATTAATTACGCCATTTACACTTTCTTATTATAGGATAATATTGTCATTTTTCTGTATTTAATGTCTACCTATATAACGTAATTTTAAGCAATATTTAGACGTTCGATGAACTAAAACGAATGTATTTTGTCAGGGACCAATTCCCTTGTAATCAACGTTATTTTAAGTATGAAATATATATTTTGCATAATAGTTTCTTGTTTTATTTTAAATCCTTTATATGCTGCGTCTTTAACCCAAAGCTTTCCTTAATCCAACAGTTTATATATTAAATGTAAATAATAATTTGAAAAACAAATCTCACACAAGAAGAGCTCAGACTATAAATCTGATTTGAATATTGCTGTCTCATTCATTTCTCGCTTACTCTCAAAGTGGCGAAGTCTTCTTCAAGCTTTTAACTTGGTGATACCCTGATATCTTTGAGAAAACCTTAAACCTATGCTGCTACTCTTAGGGCAGATATTCCGTTATTATTTAAATAAAAACAAACATTTAAAAAAGTAATGAAGGATTTTATAATTATTGAGTTAAAATTCATAAGCTACAGTAATCAATAGGAAAATCTTCATATCAAGAGACAATAGTTATCAGAGATTCGAGTGAGCGAAAATAAGAAAAAAAATTGTGTGTGTACAAAGTACACATGTCAAAAGTGAAACTTCTGTGGCAAACTAATCTTGAAGTGTTGTTCATATTTTTCAAATCTAAAAGTTTAGATTTCCGATAGGAATTTAATCTGGTTTCCATTGTTTTTGGTACGACTACAGAAAATATTGTATTTAATAACGGAGGAATAAAAATGTGATAATGTTTAGAAGACAAAAAAATATGGTTAGGATATCAATTAATATATGTAAGAACATAATTCAAGTTCAAAACCAATTAACTCCTTTTTTATACAATAAAATAAAAGATATTTTAATTTCAATTTTGTTTGTCATTTAAACAAAACGATTTTTACATGTTAGGTTCTTTTAATAATTATACTCCAAATACAAAACAGTTAAACTAAGTTGGATAAAGTAACAAGGTTAGAAATTATCGAGGTAAGAGCGCGTGTCTCAGTAGCGTGCGGTGGTGGCTAGTGACGCGTCCGGCGCGTGCGCTGCTGCTCGGTCCCTCCCCTCGCGTCCGCCCGCTCCCCGCCGGGCTTCTTAGGGATGGAACGCGGTCCATAGACAATCGCCGTTCCCTCATGCTAGGGATGAGCGCGTAGCTGTGCGCGTTACTATGTTAAATAAATAAATATATTATTTATTTATTTAACATAGTGTTAAATTTTATCTGTGTAATAAATAAGTGTTAAACATTACATCATTATTATCTGTATTTTGGCGCCAGTTTCGCTTAGTCTCAAATCGCCGATTTCCATCACTTGCCTAGTCTATGCCCAAGTTTGACTTCAACCATTCTGTGTGCCTCTCTCTGAATCTCACCCTTAGTCATTCGTTCCCGAATCCGATGAACGCTTTTGCGATGTATTTTGAAGGAATGTATTAATCCTAACTATGGTTCCTAAATCCTTATCACTAACTTGATGCTCTTCTAATGCATGTTTCTTAACTTTCGTCGGTAAATCGAATCTTCTGTCACAGATGGGACAAATATAGCGATACCGTTTACCCGAGTGAACTCTGTTCTTGTGTGAATATAGAAATTGTAGTGATTTAACTCGCGTCGGACACAGATCACACTGAAAATAATAGAATTAATTATCTATGAATTTGCAGCAACGTTATCTGTAGCATAGAGTTTTGCCTATAACTTCAGTAGCGGAACCGAGTATTTTTTTTAATTATTTTCAACATAATATATAACATATATGACAGTGGAACATACATAGGTGACAGCATTACTGCAGCGGTTCTGTTCTGGTCATATTAGGCTGCAAACTACTCACCTGTACAGTATTTTCTGGATTATGTACTCCCAAATGCTGAACAAAAGTCCCGCGTCTGTGGAATCCAGCCCCGCATATGTCGCAAATGTACGGCTTTTCGCCGGTATGCGTTCGAACGTGAATCTATATAAAATAAAAATAAAGATGCAACGAATTTATTTAATTAGCTATTATTATTCGAAATAAACATACAGTTCTCAAATCAGGAGCAACTAGCTATAGTCTCTCTCACTCCATAAAGAATTTTAGCGGCTTCTTTAATTATTTATTTCCATTTCCTTACATTTATAGAAAAACAAAATATAATACATGAAAAAATATAAAGGATGCAACGGGCGGTCTTATCGCTAACAAGTGATATCTTCCAGTCAACCCTAGTAAGGAAAAAACCTAAAAAAGAAACATGATGGATAAAAGAATAAGAAATACAATAAAACAAAAAAAGAAACATTTCGTCGTATTTGCCAAATAGCCCACTGTAGCATAAATAAGTATAATGTTTCACAAATTAAGTGTTTATACATATTAATGATTTAGTTCTTAGACTCACCTGATAAGCTTCTCGATATGCAAATTCTTTCTCACATTGATCACATTTGTAAATCTTTTCAAGGCCGTGTTTCGCGCGCTTGTGAGCTTCCAGTGTCGAAATAGACCTACACCGCTTGCCGCATAACTGTATAAAAAAATGTCAACTGTCATAAACGGTTTCTACTCTATGATTCTTGTTATTTCAATTTCAAATATTTTTTGAAGTGAAACTTTTTTAGGCGCATCGGGGTAAAATTTTTACGGAACGTAACGAAGTGCGTGTTTGTCTAAGAAAAAGGGAGAGAGCGATTGAGATAGAGTGAGAAGGGTCGAATTACCTTATAGAAATTATACTTTCAAAATTAAAATTTCGTTAAGAGAATTTATGAAATATTAGTACCTATGTTATATTTTATGCAAAATAATTTATTGAAATCTCAAATTACGAATTGTAATTTAAAAAGCCACGTGTTTTTATTATCGAAGAAATAAATTTAAAAAATTAAATTTATAATTTGTATTAATTTTGGACACTAATATTTTAATGACAATTAAATTCATTAAATTCCTAACTTATCTTCCTTTTACCCTTCCTCTAAGTCTCGGAAATTTAAAGTTATATATTTGTATAAATATGAACAAGAGTGAATAATTAGTTTTACTTCTGACATCTTTAAAAAAAAAATTTTTTGTTGTTATTCATATTTAAAAAAATTTCACTCTTTTCACGTATAAACAATATACTGTTAATGGTAGCAATAATGTAATGTCTTACGAAATTAGAGGCGCCCAAATCAATATTCAAACCAAACAATTTTTTTTTAATAGAAAAATATAGTTTGATCCTACCTCACAAACATACGGGTTATAGTGATATCTCACATGCTGTGCAAATGACGATTTAATTGTAAACACCATTTGACAAACGGGACATGTGTATGAATCTGCATTTGGTATTTGCATACACTTTCTCTTTTTTCTAACCTTCTTTTTCTGAAACAACATATTATATTACAAATTATTATATACTTTAGAACTTTAGAATTAAAAACAAAAGACAAATCAATAAAAATTAATTTACATGCAAATGGCTGTATCACTTTTTATATAAATGTTCATCATCCTCAAGTCTCATGCTGCTCTTGTAAAATATTATTTATTTTTTATTTAAAAACTGTTAAAACCGAGTACGAAAAGTATATCTTTTTTATAATAAAAGTAGATAAATCAAAATCATAATACAGGAATGCTTTATACTAACCACTTTTACCATTTTCAACCTTAGCTTTTTATTCTGAGATAGATTTGTTGTTTGTCTATGCATGCTATTTTTTGCAAACTCAATTTCTACTTCCTGAAAATCATTATCTCTTTCAATTTTTATTTTTAATCTATTTTCATCAGATTCTTTATAATGTTTCATATCAAGCAATGCCTCTTGTGATTCTAAGCTTATCTGTCTAAATTTTAATGCAATCTCCATCATGTCTACGCATTGTGAACATATTTTCTGTGATAATCCATCATTATATTTTATCTGAAATCAGGGGTATCTATTTAATAAGTAAAACAACAAAAACTAGCATTTATGTCAGTGAACAAGCATCTAAGAAATTATTACTATTCATTAGTCACATAATTGATAATGCCTGTTGTAACACCTACATACACTTTTGTAAAAATATTGTACATATTGTTAGAAACTAATAATTTTATTTTATATAGTTTATTTTCAAATAAATTCATAACATGATGTTACCCTAAATTTCCTCGCTAAGTGAATGTAATTCTTTGAGAAATAAAGTATCTTTGAACTGAAGTTTTATTTAATAGATCTATCTTTTTCATTTTTTCAAACAAAAGTTAACCAAGTACAATAAGGTGGTTAACCGTGAACATCCAATAACATACAAATAGTATAAAATAAAATAAAAAATAAAATATGTTTATTTTGGAACATAAGATACATGTATCACTTATTCCACGTCATTAAATTTGAAGGCATCCCTACTCATCGGCAAAGAAGACAGAGGGTGTAGGCCGAGAGAAAAAGCCGGCGTAAAAAACTCTCGGTACTCTTTTAAAACAGCAAATCAAGAAATAATAAATAATATAAGAAACAATAAAAAAACTAATCAGCAGAAGCTATAAAGTATAGAATACTAAATACCAGTATTATATCAGTTTAAGCCTAGTCTCTCTTACCCGTAATCCAGTAGTTAACTTAAGTTGTTGCATACGTTTTATCATTATGTTTTTAGATTGGAAAATATCAGAGAGATTTTCAGATCCTAGACAGGTCCTGCAGCATTCTGGATTGCCTACTTGTAATTCCTCCCGCCGATTGCTTTTTAAACGGTTCATAAGCAGAAGATACGGCAACATATTAATTAAATATTGGATGAAATGTTAAGAAAAGAATATGATATTTTTGTTAATTTGTTGATATAGCATATTTCCAGAAAAATATATTATTTTTCTTTATATATGTGCTTGAAGCACTTAAAAAATTATATTTTACGCTTAGCGATATAAAAAAATATATACAATTGATCTATAATTTTTAAAATTTCATTGAAATAAATTAAATGTTTTTATTTTCTATTTACAAATCTTTTTTTTTTTTTTGGGATTTTATTACCTTTACAAATCTTCCGATTATTTCACAGACAAGGCTGACTGAAGATGAATACTGTGAATTCCGTATCTGTAATTTCACCGGATACAAGTATATTGGCCAAAGCTGTACGTATGTACGTTTTTCATTCTCCTTTCCCTTTTTTTTTTATTCGGATTCAGTAATATTTATACAATCACAATTAACTTCTCATTATTTCAAGTTTCATTTCAAGTCGTTTTATTGTTTCGTATGTAAGTTTCAGAGTATATGACCAACCATGATTGATTTTTCTGCTGTTTGAACATTGCAGTACGACGCCTTTATAGGCGGCATTAAGATAATAATAAAAACACACATTTTATAACAATATTTATATTATTATTAACAATATTTTTTATAAAAATCCTTATATTATTAAGTAATTAATTACTTAATATATACTAATTTATGGACATATCCATAAATAACGTTACACTTCTTTGTATTACGTATTAGTATACGAAATTCTAACTAATAATTTTAATAGATTAAAAAATTACGTCAGTAAAAACTAATAGACAATATCTGTAGCATATGAACCAAACTTAATGGCAAGAAACAATGACTAGAGTTATTATGTCATATTTATAAAAAAACTAGCAAACTCGGCGAACTCCGTTTCGCCATCAGATGGCTTCGTTTTATGTAACATTTCGTTTGGTGATCCCGCTTTTCTGTTGAAATTTTTCCTGAATTTTCTTTGCTATACCTCACGGACACCGAGACCTTTCCAACGAATGCAAAACCGTGGAAATCGGTTCGTGCGCTCTGGAGTTATAGCGTCAGGAAGGAAAACCTGACTTATTTTTATATAGTAGATATTAAAATCTATTACACTATTATTAAATCCACTTTTGGTTTGTACTATAAATCAACGGTGCAACACTGCCACTTTTGTTAAATACCGGTTTTTGAGGGGGATATTTCAAATTATTACACACATACGTTATTCATACTAAAAGTCTGTGCAGAATGTTGTAAAATTATTGTGGCCAAATATTAGATGTACCGTATTCTTTGTGCTAGGGGTCCTGAAGAAATGTATTAATCCTAACAATAGTTCCCACATCGTTTTCTGCAACTTCGTGAACTTTCCATGCGTGTCTCCTAACTTTTGCGGGTATCCGAAATTGTCGATCACATATTGGGCAAATGTAGCAATACCTCCTCCCCGAATGTACTCTATTTTTGTGTGCGTGGAGAAATTTTATAGATTTAACGCGTGCAGGACATAATTCGCACTGAAATAAAAAAAATTGTCAATCAAAAATCAATATAGCTTCTAAATATTTGTCATAATATGTCTTCAAAGATGTTTCTTTCTATTGGAATTTGACATTAAGGGCCTTAACATGCAAGCGGATTGAGAGCGGTTGCGGGGCGGGACGGGCGCGCAGCGAACCCATGCCTTGTTATTATCCCTTCTAGTAATATCTCATTGTTTGGAAATAATGAGAGCAGTATCGGCCTAGTGGGGTTGTAGCGCCACTGATTTTTTTTTTGGACAAAATGATCAGCATACAGACTCAAACCCAGCAATAATTAAACTTATAAAATTTAATTATAAGTAAGTAGATTATTAAAACAAATATACCTTTATACTATTAGACATTTTATATAGAAGACAAGATGACTTATTAACATCTTTTCTTGTTACATTTTTATTGATACTTTTATTAGACTCATCTATTTCCTGATTAAGATTATCATTATTTCTCTCAATTTTGATTTTCATAACATGTTTATTAATTTGAGAATTTTGAAGTTATACTTCTTTAGGCGCGTTATGAAAAATTTATGAGAGTGAAATTTTACGATGCGCGCGCACCTGTGACACAAACTTGGGAGTGTGATTATAGCGTACAAGTAAAAAGAAATAGAATATGCGTGAAGTTCGTATGCCAAGAATTTTGAATGACCATAATGATATTACCTTTACATCATTTACCTTTTAAACAAATAAAGGAGTTTTTATTATTTTTTCAATGAAATTTAGCAATGCTTTTTCACAAAGACCTATTGTTACTTAGTTAAAAGGTTATGAAACATACGTAGTTATTAAATATTGAATGAATAGTATAATAAAATAATAAATAATAATAATTATTAATATTAATTAATAATTGAATAATATACTAAATATTAAATACTATTACATTATTAACGTTAAATATTTGTTATTATTTATTTAATATTTTAAAAAAAATAAAGAAAGCCAAAGAAGTATAACTTCTTACGCGCGTACATAAGTACACGCACCCTTTTTTTATATTTCTGCCTTATTTCAAGAAGTGATTTTTGAGCCTTAAAACTAATCAGTCGAAAATGCAATGCATTTTTCATCATAGCTAAGCCTTATCTTGTACATTTGCACAATTTTTTGAGAAAGTCCATCATTATATTTAATCTGAAAACAAAAATGTGTTAACATTTACACAATAAAGCAAAGTAAAGATTTCTTTGAAACCAATTGAACCGGCAGACACATCTGTTTCTGTAGCAGTCTACGCAATATTGTAAATTAAATTTACATCATATCAACATACTATTTAAGAATAATTTAAAATTCTATTCTTTTTTATATATTAAATTAAAACTCCATGCGTTTGGATTCAAAAGTGTAGTAGGTAAAATATTTATTTACCTGCAATCCAGTAATTAACTCAAGTTGTTGCATACGTTTAATTATTAAGGCTTTGGAGTTAAAAATATTATTAAGATTTTTATCTGACAAGCAGGTCCTACAGCATTCAATATTTTCATTTCGTAATTTCTCCTTATCTTGCCGCTGACTTTTTATCCGCTTCATTATAAGAAGGATCGGCATCATATTGAACATTTCTGACCGTAATATTATTAAATCAATTAATAATTATTTAGGATCATAATTCATCAAGACCAACAAAATATCGAGAATTCAGAATTAGAATATAAAATTCATATATTATATAATGTCCTAATTCCTAAACTAAACAATCATAAACAAAAGACAAAACATTCATTATTGTTCTTTAGTTTTTTTTCATGGCTCTGGCACGATTTGTGCATTAGCCAGCGTCAAGTATAGGATTTTTTCTACGTGTCCTCCATGAAAGGTTTAAGCACTCGCTCGGTACCTCACAACCCTCCCAAAGGCCGAGAACAAATTTAAATTAAATTAAAACTTGCCCTCGAACCGGGAATCGAACCCGGTACCCCTCACCTAGCTGCTTTATAAGACCGCTAGGCTATGAGGCGGCCTCATAGAGGCCCGTAATTTATTTAGATTTAGTAATTGGTAGTGTAGTTTTTTTTTTGGAGTTTATGGCCTAGTGGCTCGTATACATATAGACCTTTATGCCAAGTCTTGAGTATTTTTATTCGGTTTATTATAATTTTTATTAATTTCCCCACTGTATTATTAAAAATGTAGTCCGTACTCCGTGTTGGAAGGTCATGGTGCTGTCCACATATATTTGTCTATTATGCACTGTGTTTAAATTTGGAATATCTTTATTTTATTTTTACATGAACGGTGTCATTTATTTTAGTTCATATATTTTCTCTTAAGCTCTCTGCCCACTATCCCGTAGCATACCATGACCGTACTAGGACCGTTTCAGACAAAGCGTGCCATGCACGGGCCGTCAACTATTCGTCGGAGGGAATATTTTGCCGGTGCGGACACGCTACGTGCATGGCACGCGACGTTGCCAGACCGGTGACTGAGCGGGGAGTATGACCGTTACAAACCCGTTTTAAATGCGTTAAATTTGAATGTACACATTCGGAAGTACTGAAAAAACTTTTCTCCGTCATCAACTAAGTGCCTGAATAATGTCCAATGTTAACACTGATATTTGTACGAGAATGAACCGATGCCTTACGAGTGTATTGAAAAGATTTCTGCCGTGTCACATACGGGCACCATACAGATTAAATACGGGTTACATACGGGTTGTAAACGGGTTCAGAACGCTGTCGGCCCGCTTCAGTGGGCGAAACAGAGCGTACCGGATTGCTTTCCGTGCTGGATACGTTCCTAGCACGGTCATGGTATGCTACGGGATAGTGGGCAGACACCTTTACAAGTAAACACAATGTTTTACAATTTATTTTGCATTTTAATTATTGCTTTAGCCACTAGTCCACCCTATCACTCCGTACTAGATAGACCAGAGAGTTTATAGTGTAGATTTAAGATTATAGTCTATTGCCGATACAGAAATTTAATCTGTGCAGCATTCTATGTTTTTCTGTTTACCTTTTTGTAATTAGTTATTAGTGTTTAATTTGTGACTTTCGCCGAATGATGAAGTAGAGAACAAAATAGTTTTTAAATTCAAATATCACATTAACGATGAAATATGTTGATATATTCCTCTGTACATATTTAATATATTGTATTAAAGCAGAAATGTAAAATGGTGCCAATTTTAATGATGATGCATAGTTTGGCTAGTAAACGACGAATTGCAAGGCAGCAAAGTGAAATAAAAACATCTAAAATGGATTGTTGTAGGACTTGCTTAAGTACTGAAAATCTTAGTGATATTTTTATTAATAAGGAAACGATTATAAAACGGACGCAAGATCTGAAACTTATCACAGGCTTGAAAGTGAGTTTGCAAAAAATTATGGTATAATATTCAATTCAATTCAATTTCAAAAATTCTTTATTTTGTTTCACAAAAATTTATAGTGCTACATATCCAGTGTACATTATTTCCTGGAATGTAACAAGCTTACAACTAGACACGTTTTTACAGCTATTTTGCTTTTTCAAAAACTTATAAAATTTATAAAACTAAAGTTATAATGTTACGAAAGGTTTTAACAATAACAAACAATTTTTAACAATAAGGTAAGCTACCTCGTAATTATGCAATCTTTAGGTAAGATTTGCATTTTGACATGCCTAATTTTAATAACTAAATATAGTTATAACAATAAATAAGGTAGCACCGAGAACAAAAGAGTGGACGGCAAGCAATCACAATAAGTGGTATAATATTGACTCCTTTTTATAACAGTAGTTGGTTTTCCCTTTGTTACCATTAAAATCTAGTTTTTAACAGATTTTGACTTTCACCTTCACAATTAATTGTTTATGTATTTAAACGATAATAGCATTATAAAAGATGGGCCCAGACCTTTTTTGGCTGTTGTGTAAAATTCGCCCATTATTTTACCTAACTAAACATCTCATATATTATTTATTCCTTCCAGATTAATTACCAGGATGGCTTATCACAGAAAATATGCAAAATGTGTTCAGATATAATAAGAATGGCAATTAAGTTCCGTAGAAAAAGTCATAAAGCTGAAAAAACCTTGTTAACCATGAAACATAAAGATATTAAAACAGAAAAAATATGTGATAATGTAATTGAAAAAAAAGATCATATTGAAACAAATGATCATAGTTATAATTATTATGATGACGATTTTGACAATCATGATTATGATGATGAAAAACCTAAGGAAGTTAAACAGGTAATATTTTAATCACAAATTCTGGCATATATCATAAGTCACTATAGTAGTGACTTATGATATATAATTGTCTGTCAATAGATCAGTGTTTCCCAATGTTGAGCCCACACCCCACAGGGGGGCAATTTGATTGTTAAGGGGCTCAACATTTTTCATTATGTTTTATAAATTCACTTTTTAATTTAATTTGCTTAAGTAAATAAATGAAATTTTTATTATAAATTTAAAATTATGTATGTTTCATAGAAGGAGGGCGTAAGAATTTCAGCAAGCCTAAAGTTGGTGAATTAATGCTGCTGTGAAACACTGATTGGTTAACTTTAGCTTAACAAATTTGATGGCTAAACTAAGAAATTGTTGTTTTTCAGAAAACCCTGCTCAAGAAAAAGCGTGCCAAAGTACCAATAGCAACATTATATAAGTGTAATATATGTAATAAGGAATTTCGTATGAAGGCAACATATAGGGCACACATGCGATTTCATACTAACTTCTGTGTTTGTGAGGTAGTATATTCATTTTCACACAAAATGACCAGATGTGTGAACATTTGTGCATTTACGTTTAGTAAACCTAGTATATCTGATTGTGAAGAAAGCTTGTCAATGATGCAGCATTTTTTTTTTTTTAATACACTTGCTCAAAAAGTAATGTATTGCAGGGATGTATAGCGTTAGGTATGTGGGCTATTACACACTCGTGCTTTTTCTTTACCTTTTCCGAACTAGTGCGTTTTCTTTCCTAACTGTCAAAATAATGTCTATTAAAAAGAAAAAATGAACCACAAAGTTTTTACTAAAAAAAGATAGAAGTTTTTATGATTCATACAAATATGTATCTCTAAAAAGGAGCTACGAATTTGTTTCAATATCAGATTTTATTCCATGAGTTAGGTAAGGTTTTATTTCATTTCATATCAATAAAAAAATTCTACCGCAGACTTGCTGTATGAACTTTTGCAATGACAGGCTTTCCGCACTTGTAATGAAGTATACTATTTTCTGTTATTAAAATTCAGTTCAATTTGTTTTCAGGCCTGTGGCAAACGATGTAGGAACAATAATCAATTACAAGAGCATAAAAGAGCTAGACACGGCTTGGGCAAAATACATAAGTGTGCTTACTGTGAATATAGTTCAGCTACAAAAGAAGCCCTTATTGTAAGTTGTTCATTTACCAATGAATCTCAAAATCTAATAGAGAATATTGTATTATATCTCTTGAATATTTGCAAGTATATAGAATTCGACTTAATTAGATGTAGTTTAATTAATGGAAAAGAGGCGAAGCAATTGGTGTCATTACTAAACATTCGTTGATGTCACTATTTAGGTGTGAATTAATAGTGGATTAATAAACTTTAATGTTCTTTTCATGCCATAACAGCCATATTGTATTGAGATTTATTTATAATTGCCAAACAATACAAGAGTGTGTACAAATTTTCCAGATACATGAGCGTAGACACACTGGTGAAAGACCGTACATTTGTGATCATTGTGGAGCCAGCTTCTATCGTAGATCTACTCTTGTACAACACATAGCTATACACTTACCAGAAAAGAACTTTCAAGTGAGTATTTTGTTTTTAACATTTTTATATGTACATATATATAATTCTTCTGTGAGTGTGTATGTCACTGAACTTCTCTCAAACGACTGGACCGATTTTGATGAAGTTTTTTGTGTGTGTTCAGGGGTATCTGGGAATGGTTTAGATTCACAAATCAGCCCGCCAGATAGCGCTGCAGTCGGTACTTTCATACTTTGCTTTACTAATCGCTTGAAATATCATGCAGGACAACGTCTGTCGGGTCCACTAGTTTTTATATAAAGGCTGAGAAAAAAGGCCATAGAGATCTAAATAAATTGGATTATCAGTTACGCTACAGTTTTTCATACATTGTTTCTTTTCTAATAAGGATGTTTAGAGCCTCGTAATTAATTGGCTAACTATATTTAACAATGAAATCCAAAAGTTTTTACAGATAAATAGAAAATTATGTGTGTGCGTACAAAGTACACATGTCAGAAGTGAAACTCCTTTGGCAAACAAATTTTTGTTGTTGTTGTTGTTGTTCATATTT
Organism: Pieris melete; assembly: GCA_963693345.1. NCBI lineage: Eukaryota > Metazoa > Arthropoda > Insecta > Lepidoptera > Pieridae > Pieris > Pieris melete. Next base: position 1,807,086 of record CAVNZK010000368.1, on the reverse strand, counting down.
ATCCAAATTTAAAACTTTAGATTTCCGAGACTTAGCGGGAGGGAAAAGGAAGATATGTCGGGAATTTAATGAATTTAATTGTCATTAAAATATTAAAAGTATTTTAAATTTGTATATAGAACTAGCAAACTCGGCGAACTCCGTTTCGCCACCAGATGGCTTCGTTTTATGTAACATTTCGATTGGTGATCCCGTTTTTCTGTTGAAATTTTTCCTGAATTTTCTTTGCTATAAACCTCACGGAGCCCGAGTCCTTTCCAACGAATGCAAAACCGTGGAAATCGGTTCGTGCGTTCTGGAGTTATAGCGTCAGGAAGGAAAATCCGACTTATTTTTATATAGTAGATAAACATGTATATAGAACACGTGGCATTTTAATTTACAATTCGCCATTTGAGATTATTTTGCATAATATACTAAAATATATTTCATAAATTCTCCTTACTTAATTTTAATTTTTAAAATAGAATTTCTATAAGGTAATTCGCCCTTCTCGCTTTCTCTCAACCGGTCTCATCGCTCTCTCTCTCTCTCTCTCTCTCTCTCTCTTTCGACAATAACGCTCCACATCTTCGTGACGTATCCGTTTCACTTCAAAAACTTTTAAGAATAATCTATATAAATTATATTATTGGGTATTTTTTCAGTGTGACATGTGCCCAAAGAGGTTAAAATCGAAAAAGTTTCTCCAAATACATAAGCACAATGCACATACAGGGAAACGGTATGGGTACCTTTGTCCAATATGTGAACACCGCTTTGAGAAACCAAATAAAGTCAGAGCACACACGAGACGGGTACATGGCGTACCTGATGAACAGCATGGTGCTATTGTGAGAATTCAATTGTAGTCATCATCATCCTCTATTGATGCAACAAAGCCGCTGCAAAGTGGAGCTTTTGAAGTAATCATCATTGATGGATGCAATCTTTTTTTATCATTTTTGGAGTTTACTCCTTAAGAAACGATTTGAGTTATAAGGCCCAGTACGGAAATTTTATGAGTAGTAAAATCAAGTGTAACATGAAATGTTAAGGCGTTATGTAGAAAAAGGCAAACATATATCTGTAGGATTGAACGTGTAAAAGAATGAGATGGAATACATTACACAGACTTTTCTATTTTGAATTCACGTTTTGACAGCCACGTTACAACATTGTCAGTGTTGACAGGTGTAAAAAATAAAAGTAGATTGTCTAGCGTGCCATAGAGCTTTGTCAATAGTAATGGTCAGTGAAATTAAAAATAAAAAGATTGTTCATTCTTATTCTTCTCTTACTATAAAGGTAACTTTGGTCACAGAAAGAAAATCCTATTTGGGCATAGATGATGTAGGTACGTTTTATTACTACTACAAACATTTATATTATGAAAACATATATTCTTACCACCTTTAGTATGAAAATATGGCCACAGAACATTATCGCCATTTTATCGTTCGTAAGGAGTAAACTCCAATCGTGCGTCGTAGCTGACACACACGTTTTTTTATAATTTGTCTTTTGAACAGCAAACCTATTGTGAGGGTTTAATTATAGCCATCGTTATTTTTTTAAAACAACAATTCAAGTTTTTAGGAATATTTGTGGGTAATCTATAAAAAAGGGTGCGTGTACTTATGTACGCGCGTAAGAAGTTATACTTCTTTGGCATTATTAAAAATAGTTTTTGATTGCATGCAAATAATTAATAACAATTAAATAATCAAAGACTGGAAAAGGAGTCTTTATAGTCAATAAAGTTTAGTTTACATTTGAAAAATTAAATAAATAAATATTTATTATTATTCCCTTACATTTGGTGTAATATAAATTCTATTATTATTCGTATGTTGTTTTTAAATTATGTCCAATGCCGTAGCATCTTCCGTGGGCAACTTCATTCTGTTAATTTTGTGTCACGGTGCGCGCGCATCGTAAAATTTCACTCTTATCCATTTTTCGTAACGCGCCTAAAGAAGTATAACTTCAAAAACTATTGAACCCACGTAGAGTCAGTATTATTAGACTCTCAGTAATTTTATTTATAGTTTATTAAACAATGCAAGAAAATAATAAATCTACAATCAAATACTATTAAATAATTTTTGAATTGGTCTCATGTTTAGCTTCGAGATCCAAACAGGTATTACTGCATTTATTTAGTCCTGTTATGTATACTTGTGCCAAAATAATAGTATCGAGACAAATGGCGGGCGTGATTTTTATTGAATGTACTCAATCCTATTAAGTCGTATTTAATTAAACTGTGATACTCATGTTTATGATATATTAAATATTGTGGCCAAAACGCATTTTTATAACTACAGTTCACATTGTATTCAATAAAGCGCATCTGACAAGGTGACAAATATCAAACAATATATATATATATATATATAATTGTTTTATAACACTCTAAAGGTGCGCTTATACGGGCAACTAAAATTGCTCAATTCCAGTCAATACTCGTCAACTATGACGTCACGACTACATCAAGCAATTTACGGCAACGGCAACAAGCATCAATACTGCGCAATACAATATTGAGCGACATGGCGCAACTTCATCAACTAGGCAATACTGTCCTACACGAGCATTTCAGTATTCACTCGCTATGGACTACATTGTTCTTGCTGCGGCGGCTTGTAGCGCTTTTTTTTATTATTAATCAAAAACTGAAAAGAAAGAAGTGGAATAGGCGTATCTGGGTGCGATAGTTTTTGGCAAAGAGGCCGCAATTTTCATTGTGTAAAGAATTAGATGATATATTATTCAAAAACTTTACTAGAATGTCACGAACAGACTTTGATTTTTTTATTTATTTACAGCCTTATATCAGAATACAAAATATATACATTATAACTGTTATTTTCCTTATTCTACGATAACTGATTCTGTGTGCCTACGGGCAAAGGCCTCCCCCATTGTCCTCCATTTTTCCTTGTCATATATCAATCTCGTCCAGATTTCCATGATTTCATCGGCCCACCTTTTAAATTGCCTACCTCTGTTTCTTTTATGGCTTTGAATTACTTTTGAATAAAGTTAGCCCATTTAACCTCTCGCTCTCCCCGCGGAAGCAAGACGGCAAGCCGCAAAACAAACAAGTGCGAATAAGATGTATACAAAAATAGCTAGGAATTTCCAAGTCCATTGGATATTCGTATCTTCGACATTGAGCGATATGAAATATCTGGAGCAACTAGGAGCAATATCGCCGAAATAATTTATTGAAATTGCACCAGATCGGTCCATTCGTGTCGCCGAGCAATTATTGCCCTTTACAGACTAAAAACAATAAAAAAATACGGATTGTTCCGTTCTTTCTGTTGTTGCATCACGATATTTAAGGGAATTCATTTAATTTCACCGGCTACATTAATAGTTTTATTATTGTTTAAGCGGAAATACGCAATGTCTACAAATAATAATAATTGACAAGGGGTACACAACAGCATATTTTAATTTCTTAAATTGTTTGAATCCAATGCCAATCAAATGTGAACTGCCAAAACTAATATTGCATTAAATGCAAGTTTTCTAGTTAAGTATATAAATTAAGTTAATAATCTGCATAATGTACTCGTAATCATAGTGTCATCTAGTCTCGTGTAAATATTTCAATTATTGACTATTTTAATAAAAAAATTGTGCTAACTTGTTTCTTTATTTTAAATGTGTTTTGTTTTATTTTTTACTCACAAATCTCATTATAATAACATAATTATGACATATTTTAAATAAATACTATTCTGATGGTACTGCGTTCAACTTTCAGTTGCGCACTGCTAACTGCTTAATTTGAGAAATTAACATTGAGTCATGAGTGATATACAGGGTGGTCAAAAAGTCGTGGATCAAACGCAAATAGGGGATAGATGAGGTCATCAGCTGCGTAAAAACACATCTCTATAAATATATTTGACTATAGTTAACTTATGTTAATTTCTTATCTGTGGCTATAGATAACCAACAAGAAGTGGGTATAGCCATAGGATTCAATACTGTCAAATCTCATGATATGTCAAAGTATTTTGTTTGCACTTATGTCACTGCAAATTGCAATAGTCAATGTCAAATAACAAATTACATATAACTTGTAATCCGGAGAGCGTAGACGCTCATTTGAATTTTTGGATACAAAAAAAATTGTTTTGCACTTTCTGTTCAATGTTTAATTTAATAAAAAAGGTTCATATGCTTTCATTTATACCTTATTTAAAAGTTCTGGGGTAAAGTGCATAACATCACAAAAATGTATACACTAAAGTGTTGTAGAGTCTGCCTAAACACTAAGAATCTTCATCTGATCTTTACATATCCTGAACACAATGAAAAATACACCAATATTCTATTAAATATTGCAGGAATTCAGGTAATTATGTATATAACAGTTGATTTAAGATATATAGAAGGTTTTAGATGCATGGACTGTTCGTTGTTGTTACAAGTTTTGAGATTAATTATTAAATTCCGTTGTATTAAATATTCCGTTTAAACTATTATTTTTTTTAAATTTCAGATCAAAATTAACGATGAATTGCCACAAGAAATATGTTCCAATTGCATAAACTTTATTAATGAATCCATTCAATTTAGACAAAACTGTGAAGATGCTGAGAACATTCTTAGAAACTTCAAAATTGATGATCCAATACCTCAACCCCTTGTTCTTAAAACAGAAGAACATACATCAATCAACATAGCTCATACAAATGTTGATTTTAACGATTTTGATGATAATGTTACATTAGATACATTAAGAGTTGAAAACATTCAATGTCAATCAGATGATTCACCGTTAGAAAATTTGGAGCCACAAGGGCCTCAAAAAACAGTGAAACAAAGTACAGCTGGGAAGAAAAATGTGAGGATTATAAAAAGTACTGTATAATTTAAATTTTAAGTTTTCTTCCAGATATTTCCTCTCTTATATCAATTCAATGGGCTGAAACTAACTTTATTATAAACTGTACACTGCTAAAGTCAGACATTTATGTTTAGTACTGATTGGGAATCCTAAAATTTTGATTGCCAAACCTATAAATGATTATGTTAGCAAACAAAAGATTTTTGTGAAATGTCCTACACATTAAGCTTAAGTGATATTGCTACTGATACTTCATGGACAATCACAATACCAGGAGGCAGGAGTATATGTTAATGACATAAATTACAGAATTGATATTCTTTAAATGTAATTAGTACTTTACTTGAAGTAATTTATTACATAATGGGTATTGTGAATGCCTCCAATTGAAGTTAAAACATAATCTTGCTTATTTAAATCTTTTTGGTTCCAGTAAAAGAGGGAAATGACAAAAAGAAAGACACCCGTGAAGAGATAGAATGTGAATATTGCCATAAGATATTAACATCTAAATTGTCACTAAGGAACCATTACAAAATACACACAGGCTTTGACGTTGTATGTGAGGTAATTGGTTTCTTGACTACTCAAAAGCTTCAATGATTAAACTCCTGATAATTTTAAGTGTCACAATTTTTTTTAACTACAAACTAATAAATTTTTATATTAATGGACTTTTGTGTTTCGAATATATCAGAACAACAATATATCAGATCAGAACAACAAGAACAACAACAAACTCTTAATATTTTTTTGTCTTACAGCACTGTGGAAAAAAATTCATAACCCGGCGTTTGCTTCTGATGCACTGTAGAGCAAAACATGGTTATGAGAAGACAGATAAATGCTCATATTGTGACTATAAGGCATCCAATGCAGAACAGGTTAAAGTAGGTATTACATTTATTATAATAAATTACCCAACATTTAAAAAAAATATTGTATGTGAGTTTGATATATTCACTTAAAAAAATTATGCATGTAACAAATAGTAATATTAAATTTCTTAGCATCTTTTTGTAAATGGTATAGGTTGGGTGGTAACCCAACAAAAATCCCATTTTTATCAAAACTATCTTTTTATGCATATTACATCTCTATTGCATCTGTACTAGTTATTACTTTCTACATACAACGGACCTATTGAGCATCTAAGTGCGGAAACTGAGTCCACAAACCATAACCATAGATTATTACATTATTACTTTGCTATAGATTCACGAGAGGCTCCACACCGGTGAAAAACCTTATGTTTGCAAGGAATGCAACGCTGGTTTTCATAGAAAAAGTAGTTATTTACAACATATAGCTATACATCTACCGGACAAGACTGTTCAGGTAATTTTAGCTAATCTTATGCATGTAGTTTATACTTTATAGGATTTATATTATTTTAATATTGGGTTAAAATAACAAATTTAAAAATTATGTTCAACCATCTGATCCATCTAACAAATAATTATTTTATTCCACAATGGTGATATTTAAAAAAAACGCATTTGTTATTACTATGATTAGTATATGTCTATTTTTGATTCTACTCTGTTTGATTTCTGGGGAAACAATACAATGTTTAAAGTTTAATTACTCACTTTCTTTTCCACACAGAAACATCAACACTTTATTTCTATAATCTATTCATAATTCCAAATCTCTGTATTTTTGTTTTTGTTTACTTAATATGTATGTTTTATTTATTACACAAATAAATAAAACATATGTATATAGTAAACCTAATAAGAATTTAATAAAAAAATTAACTACATACCTAAATTAATTATAAATTTATTTTCAGTGTGACCAGTGTCCAGCACGGTTCAAATCTGTAACACTAATGCGTATACACAAAAACAGACACAGAGCACCACAATACAGATATAAGTGTGGTGTATGTGATAATAGTTTTGCAAGACGAAGGAACGCTGCCAGACATTTGCAAAGAGTTCATGGGGTCCCACCTGACCATCATATACATAGACATAATATACATTGACATACTTCTAGTATTAACTATGCGATTAGATAATTGTGATAGATAAGACAAAAAGTATCTGTTGTTGTGCATTTAAATTCTGACTACAATTTTTCTTATGTAGTAACACTAGATCATACAAGGAAGGTAATCTTTTAAAGGTAACCAGGATGTCTATAAAAGAAAATGATCAAAGAATCAACGTCAAAGTTCACTCTAAGGCCAAGAACAGAATAAAATTGGAGATAGGTGGAATTTGCAG